>VZTG01009883.1:1408480-1572851 GCA_013397845.1 Melanocharis versteri
TGCCATTTGTGCTATTAAGATGTGCATCAGCAAACAATAATGTTTTATAATCGATTCTAGTTTGCAGGGGAAAAAAACCCATATGTTTTTAAATGCACTTCAATAGGAAGCTATTCACAAAATAGCATTTTCTTCCTTTTCTGCATTTTTCTTTCCTTTATTATTTGTATATTAAGTAGTAGACTGAGCAAAATGTAAATTATAAAATATGTAAGTGTGGAGGCTGCCTCATTCCATGTTTAAGGTTCCAAATTTTCCCTTCAGCATCACATTAGACAGGTTGGAGGCTCTCAGTCCAGCTGAATCCTTTGTTGATAGCAGTCGCAAACACACCTCCCCAAAGCCTCCACTACAGCTACTTTCTCCTGTTAAAAAAAAAAAAAAAAAAAAAAAAAAAAAAAGAAAAAAAAAAAAAAAAAAAAAAAAAACCACAAAAANAAGAAAAAGAAAAAAAGGACTCAGTACAATTCAGCTTGATATATAATATGTTCAAGGGTGGTATAGACTAAGCATGCATGGACATATTCTCTTCTCATGCTGAAAGAGGCTGCATCTCCAGGTCAGGACTGTTGTTAGTGACAGGGAGGTAAAAGGGAAGTCCACTTAGCCAATGTCTTGCTTAGACTGTAATAGTGTGCACTAACGAAAGAATGCACTTCATGATATTCCTCCTCTAAGGCTATCATTCGAGAAAAAAATTTACTTTTTTTCTATATGAATAGTGTGAAAGATGCTTTTAATTTAATGGGTGAGTATTTTAGAGTAATTTTATCTGTACTTGACTAGCATATTTACAGGTGTCTTTTGACCACATTAATATTATTTTATGATGGGTTTATATGATTTTTAAATCTTTGTATTACCAGCATTTTTCCTGCATCTATTCTTTCTTATTAATTGCTTCAGAAAGCACAATTAATAATTACCAAAAATTAGAAGTGATAATACAGTGAGAACACTCTTAAGAACATTGTTACAGAGATACCAGAAGGTAAAAATCCTTTGCCTCCTATAAAAATATTCTATAGAACATTCTAAAGTTTGCAGGACTTTAACAGGCTTTTTATTATTGTATATCTGACACAACTATCTATACACATAAAGCAGATACTAAGAAATTATATATAATTCACTTTATATACATATATGCATATATATATATAAACATTTACATGCATAGAGTATGCAGTCCATTTTACTATAAATGGACTAAAAGTGTTTAAAAATACATGTTATGGGCTTGTTTACAAAATACTAAGTAATGAAATCATCAAATCATGTTTCTAAGTAGTGCTAATGCATCCTCTGTTTTCATGAATATATTTAGGGTTATTTCTGAAAAAATGTGTAAATTTACTGACAGAAGTAGTCAAATTAAGGTCAACTTATATTTTGGCAAATTGAATTATTAATTTGCATACATTTTCTGGAAATCAGGTCCTTACATTTGTAATAACAAATTTAAACTTTCACTTTGCAATCAGACCTAATGCAAAAAGATTCATTTCAAGTCTACAAGGCTCTCTCTGGGACCTATTTAAAAATCCTTCTATTTAAAGCTCATGCTTACTTTTTTTTTTTTTACATGTAAAGGTCATTTTCTAGTGCACTTAATATTACTCAAAGAAGTCATTCTCAAGAAGAACATTTTTTAATGTTTTAAATATTTAAGATATTTTAATATTGTTTTGTAAATGGATATAAAGATTTACTCTAACATGGCACAGACAAGCACACTGATGAAAAAGATCTCTTCCAACTAGTCAAATTACAATTCCCCTATAGAATGTAAAAGAGAAAAAAAGTCTGTTAAATTTTCAGTTCTTTCTTAATATAAACATTAAAAATCACAGAATTTTGAAAGGACGAGTAGCTTAGATTAGGGCAAGATCTTTCGTTTTTTACATAATAGTTCTACTCAGCAGTAATTTGCTTTACTAGAATGCTGTAAAGTTCTCTCTCAGCTCTGATGTACTGTATAAAACATTTCTTAACTCATTAATGTCAAATATAAATTAGTTTTATATTGGAATTTTAACAAACCAGACTCCACAGGCAACATAAAAAGCTCGACTATTGTCAGAAATGGTGTAAAGCCGAATGCAAATTTAACCCAGGTATCATCTATCATAAAAGACATATAGACATAAAAAAAGACACATTGCACTTTCTTGGATGTCCTGAAAATATTGCTGAATACTACGCAACACTATTAGTAACTGGAATTTTGAAAACAAACAAACAAACAGAAATGAAAAGACACAACTGTTTTAATTGAGCCAATATAAGGTGATTGCACCCATGTTATTAAAATATTTTTCTTAGCTATAACAGTTCTGGGCTCTGACTAATATGCAGTGTTGTAGTGTCCTGAATATGATTTTTCCCCATGTATATCCTTTGAATATCTGAGCAAGCATGTTGTATTGTATTAATATCATAATTCAAAGGGAAATTTATTAAGCCTCCCCCCTCCCAGTATTCCCATCATAGCTAAAAGTTGCAAATTCTATATGGCAGAGCCTAGACAGTAATATCAAATTTTAATAACAATTTCTCTTCTTCAGTCAGTGCTATACTGAAGAAAAGCATAAATTGCTGTGACTGACCGTTAGTTGTTAGAGAAGCAATCTGACTTCTCCACACCCTTATTTCAGTGTATCTGCTCTGTCCCTCAGCTGTATTAATGATAGCATGAAAGGTCACATGATAAACGAGTGACAAAAATATCAAAACATATTAGCCTGTAGCTTTGTTATCAGTGTATGGCAGAGATGACAGAAAATTGTATTTTTCCCCTGAATAATTTTGTGTTACATTTTGCTGGCTAGGCAGAGTGAATTAGGGAGAAATTTCTGCCTCTGACTGTTTGTTTCTTTTTCTGACATACTTGAAGTAATAATATACATTAATAATAGGAAGTAGGCAGAGGGAAGAGGTAAAAATTCAGGGGCAGACTGTCCGTTTCAATTCTACAAGGTGCTATCTTCATTTCTTTTACAATACAAATTTTGTTGAAAAATATACGCAGCATTGAATATTATTAATGCTACTGATAATGATCTGCTGTATATTATGGATATAACAACATGAATATGCAGGAAAAAGAGAAATAGAAAAATAACTTTAAAGCAATGAGGTTATGTTTGCACCCAGTTGTACTTTTCACCAGTACAAATGCACGTACTCACTAATTAAATAAAGGCAAGCACCAACAATGCTCATTGTGACAGAGAACTAGTAATTACGAATTAGAGACAGATATTAGTCCTGCTGGTTTAAAGGCTGGCAGCAGTTGCAGTCCCTGGGGAGATGAGGTTAGCAATCTTTGAAAGAGAAAATAGAAATTGGCGGGAGCTTAATATCTTATGGCCTATCAGTCTCCATGGTCAGGCCATATCCAAGTTCCCTTTGCTGCTGGCAAACAGCATCAGTGGCAACTCAGTCCTTAAGCTCCCAGCAGATCAAAAGCTATTGAATAGAGCTGTTCTGAAAGACACAAAAAGGGGATCACAAGCCCAACATGAAAAGTTATATAATTAAAACCTTAATAAATGATAGTATATACATATAGATGGAATATTAGTGGTGTACTGAAACACATGTGAAGTGTGAATAAAAATGAGGGTGCACTGCTTTCGTGAGCAAGAAATAGTGGAAAGAAACTGAAAGTCTTTGAGTCTTCACCAAAATTTAAAACCGATTTTTAAAAGCTTTCTCAAATATTTTGTTGACTTTTTAGTTTCATTATTAATCATTTATGTGCAGTTCCATATTTCTAATTATCTTGTGAGAAAAGAACTGCAGAAATATGTCTGAAACAAAAGAAGTTCTTGCAGTATTTATGATTTGATTCACAGAAGACAATACCAGAAATCTCATGAGAACAATGTTCTCACATGAGATTTCTAACCAATTTTACAGACCAACACAATCTGAATAGTTTGAATCTATTCCCAAACTCCAAACCTTTGGGATATGTATCTTATCACAAATGACTTGTTGTATTGTGCAGGAACTGCGGAGGGAAATAAGGGAGTATGTTATATCCTTCAGGAACTGTGAGTCAGTAAGGAGCTAGTAAAGCCTGGAATTATATCTGAATTGTCCAATTTATAGGTCAGATTTTAGCCTTTTTTTTTTTTTCCCACTTATATATAGCTCTGTAAGGACATTCTGCTATTATTCACATACAAAAAATAAACATCAATTAGTCAAGGCATGGTACAAACATATAGGAAGAACCAACCTTTGCCCCAAAGAACTTACAGTTGAAATAATTCTGATTTGTGTTTTTGATGTTATACCTGGCAATGTATTTGAGACAGTGACTATGCATAAGAAAACATGCCCCCACTGCCTGCCCCAAAATATCTCTCCATCCTGCAATATCTGGTACTTTTTCAGGTAGAGTTCAAGCTCCTTTTCTCTTGCTTTTGACATATCACATACTGTTTGTCAATATTCACATTAAGCCCCAATACCATTGTTCCAGGATCGAATTCAAGTTTTATACAGTTAATCAAAAGTCAAGGTTTTGCTTGGGATATCTCAATAAGTCTATATTCAACTTCATTGTGTTCTTCTACTATCTCTCTCACATCCTTCCCCCAGCACACAGCTGATTTGATTTGTCTAAATAACCAAAATATTTTATTTCTTTACCAGACTAGTTTCACTCTTCTGCATGTCCAGAGTTTCTCTCTCCCTGTCTTTCCACACACATATGTATATTCTTGATTTATATTAATTACTTCTTCTCAAGACCATCCAAAATTGATACTGATAACCTCTGTTTCAAAGTCTGTGAAGTTTCACTAAACCTATAAAAACTTCTATACACAAGAAAGCTGAAACTTACTATAAGCATTTTAATTTTTCTTTTGTTGTTGCTGTTGTTGTTGTTGTTGGATTCATCACTTTATGTTTTGTATTTAGAACCAAGGCCCTTCAGCATTTCCAGACAGCTTCTGTATAAAGTACAGCGTGAGTACACTAAACATATTACTATACTAATTTCCATTCCTGGCTTCAAAGAATAGTGTTCAAATTGTCCTGTATCTAAAACTAGATACTTCTACTAGAAAATTACTAGACAATTTATAAGACAAAATTAGAAGAAAAATCTCACCATTATCAGAAAGCACCTGATTCTACCTTCCTGGGGTACATATTTATACTGCAGAAATACCATTAAACATTCAGGAGCTGAAGCCATGATCATGGTAGAGCTATAAGAGACTGAAGAAGAATACAGTCATCTATGTCTGGTTTTTTCCATAAGTGGAGATACACACTTTCAGGTCGTTATCATTTCATCCCTACAGCAATTTATATATTACGTGAGGCAAATTACCCCCTAAAATTTCTATTTCTCTCCACTGACTACAGAGGGATCCTAGGAGAAACAGATGAGATGCACAGTATAGCACAAAATGAGAGAAATTCTTAGACAACATATTCTCTGTCATTATCTTCTTCATGTTTGTTATGGTTCGAATAAAAATAAATTCTCACTAGAATAACTTTTCTCTTCCCACAATAGTATGAAGAAAATGTTGCAGTGTTTCATCTTCACCAAATAAAGTTTATCTTTGAATTGCTTTCATCATCTAAGTTAAGTACTTAAGTACTAAGTTCCAGTACTTACCCGGCCTTTTTGTTTGTACCCTTGTTAGTCAAAAACTGAAATACAATTTTAAATGAACTCAAGTAATAAACACCAGTATTCTTTAGATACATTAAATTGACAGACCCATATATTTGCATATTTTCTGAAAAAAGTACTGTGAACTTGATATCTCTGTCTTTTTATTGACTGCGTTTTTTCTTAGCAAAACATAATACTCATTTTAGCAGGAGTAAATTATGCTGTTTGGGTGACCACATGACCACATAGTATATCTGAAGACTAATTGATCCTCGAGGACCTTAAAAAAGATCTAAAAATTTCTGCTCTCCCAAAATACATTTGACTTTACTGTCCAGGTTTCAATACTGATCTATATCACCACTTTTTACTAAGAGAATTGCTCATTCTTTTTAAAATCCCTACTTCATTGAATGCCCTCCTTGAAGATATATTTTCTTTCAGTACATGGAGTTTACCGTCAAACAACCTAATAGCATAAAATCGTAGAATCATAGAATAGTTTGGGTTGTAAGGGTTGGTTTTGGTAAAGGGTCATCTAGTCCAACCTCCAATTGATACATAGATAGATAGATCCTGTATTTTATGAAGACTGACTCCTGAATTTTTTCAGTACTGCTCTTCCATAGAAATATTCTGTGTTTAGTAGCTCCACTATCTACCTTTCCAACTCTTAGGGTTCCATCCTGAGTGTGGTCACATAGCCATAATGACAGATAAAACCTTCATTTGCATGAATCACCATAGCTGGATTGCAATAAATTTTGATGAGGATCCATACAGTTATTTTACTCCAACTCCTTTGCAGATCAAGTTCTCCTCTAAATAGTTCTCATGTGTTTTCGTCTCTGGCCCTACAGGGCCATGATATAAGTGATTTGATGGCTTGAGTGATTACTCATGCCAGTTGAATATAGACCTGTTCAAGAGACCTTACAGAACTACTTGGCAAGTTTATGAAGGCTTTTTGGTGGAATTTCCATTTCTATTTGAAAAACAGGCAGATCTAGTGTCTCATGGAAGTGCTTAGGATTTCACATAGGGAAGAGGTATGAACCCTTACTTATTCTCAAAAATGTTTTGATTTGCACAAGCTGTTGCCAAACAATTCCAAACTTGGCATAATTTTATTCTGCATTATCGCCTTTGCTCCAGTTTCCTGATATTTACATTCTGAAAGAAATTATACATGCTAATTTATATACTAGCAAACACTCAGTCTGTCATAACTTCCTTTTGCTCTTCACATGTCCAAAATCAACCCTGTTTAGAATGTGGAAATTCTATCTTCATGTTTTATACCTGAATTTTTGTATGCTAGCAGAACGTGTAGTTAATAGAGATATTGACTTTACACTTTTCAGTTAATCTATTACTTTAATCATTCTCCCATACTTTTTCAGACTGATTTGGTGATGTGAAATCTTCCCAACATATAATTTCAACAACACATTTTTGTTCTTGTCATTTTATGCTACATAATTCCTCATAGGTATTAATAATTTAGATTATTTAGCCTATGAAGAATTCTATTTTTTGTTTTATTTTCATTATCTTGTTTATACTTTACTAGTATTTTCCTGAGAAAAAGATTAAGTTCCATCTCCATTTCTCTCAGAAAGAGCATCACTCTTTCTTCCCATTCTCTTTGTAAGGTGGTCCAATTTTAACAATGACTATTCCCTGGTTTTGTCTTTCATTCAGCAAAGTGATACATAGTATGAGTTACCCTTTATGAAATATGATTTCCTTAACAATATCTAAGTTATGCAATAATTAGTCAATGTTTTAGTTCTATTATTATAGAGAAGCAGGCAACATCTTATGCATGTCAACAGTTCGTAACATATGAGGCATATTTTTAAACTCTAATACAACTCAGTTTGAAACTAGACTTTGAAATTTAGTCAAGGTATTTACCCAAGGAAAATCTACCCAAGTAAAGATAGCTTATAAGCTCTAAAAATAATTGTTTCTCTTCTCTGACTTAAATTCCTCATGTTAACATGATGCAAAAATGCTAACTGAATTCAATGGGGCTCACAGGACTTTCAACATAGCATCAGGACTATCTTCATTAAAATTGTATGGTAGCTGTCAGAACGCCAAAGTGGCTACATTTTACTCAAATCTTTGTGTGATATTTTACATAACTTAATGAATTATTTTCTCTCTCAGTAGACACAGTTTGCCAGCACTTGAACTCATGCCCAAATCAACCTAATAAGCAAATAGTGTTTTGGAGGCTGCCATCAGAAACCATCTCATTGTGAGATCACTGTCGAATTCCAGATATAGTTTACTGATATATACTATGCAAAAAAAACTAAACCAAACCAAACAAAAAAACCCACCAAAAAATCCCCAACCCAAAAACAAACAAAGAAGAAAACCCCACACAACAAAAAAAACCCCACTTACTATGGTCCAAGGTTCTCAAAATCTGTGAAATTTGGCTCTGCAAAATTTGTGGCTCTGCTAGTTGTAAGCAGTCTTCTCTCAGCTCACGTCTGGGCATGCATGTTTTTCACACACTCTTTATCCTAAATGTGGCATTCAAAAAGATGCCCTGGACCTTTCCATTGTACCAGGTCTTGTCCCAGGAAAGTATCTGCCTGTTTCATCATGAGCAAGAATGTCCTCCAATCTGTTTAGAGCTCCTCTTCAGTTCATAATTATGTAAGTATCTGGAAGTGTTAGTGAACACTTAGACTACGGAGAGTTTGATGCGTGATACCATTCATTAACTCTAGTTCCTTCTCCCTGCTCCATATCAAGGATGGTGGATCTTCATGCGTACTTAAAAGCATCAGTTCAAGATGGGTCAAGCTGAGGTGGATTTTTTCAGCACTTCTTCAAACTGTCCAGTCATCTGCAAATCAATAAATGTGCTGAAACAGGAATCTGAGGTCCAGACTAGGTTTTATTGCACTCCAGGCTAACCTGATAGGGGATGAATGTATTTTAGCCCCAAGTAATATGTGTCAAAATAATTGGCATCTCATATGCCCCCATCTGTTTGAGGGAAGACTTTGAACAAGCAGAATGTGAAACGTAAGGACATGTCCACTGGGACCTAACCACACAGTAGAAACAGTCTAGATCTAGTTTTCTCTCCTCCTCTTGCCCAATTTTCCAGTCCCTCCTCTGAAGTTCCTATGATAATTCAGATGGCCATTGTCTTGGTCACCAGTCTGGAGCAACATGAGAACGAGTAAGAGAAAAGTATGTAAGGCAACATTGCTCATCGGTGTGGTGATCGTAATGTTTTAATTTATATACGATTAATACTTTGGTAAAGGGCTATATCAATAAGTCTTTCTCTCCTGGAATCCAAACACATCATTAAGTGTTGTGAAGATATCCTGTAATAGCTTCCTAGACCGGGTTTTAGATAGGGTTTTTCTTATAAAAAGGCTTCTCCTTTGACCCAGCAAAAGTTACAGAGGTTGCAGCAAGGCCCAGTACTTGCATATTACACATATCACAGATAAAGCAGCAGAAGTCTCTACAACATTTTGAGTACTAGTTTGCTAGATTTAAATGCAAGTTATAAAAGTGAAAGTGCTAATGGTCTCATCACATCTGTAGACAATATCCATCCATACACCTTGCTTCAGAAGGAAAAGATTCTTTTCTCATTGAGAAAGAAAATCTAGGAATCCTGAAAATGTGGCTGTTACTTATTTAGACAATGTGACTGGTCTGGGCACACATGAGCATATTCTGAAGCATTCTAGAGCAGGCAGGAAGAGAGTTACCCTTTGCTAATGGCACATACCTGTGAATTAGGCATTATATTGGCAAAATTAAGAATCGTGGTATGTAAATCCACGAATGATGCATGCAGTACTCTTTGGTGCCTGTGGTTACCACTCTAGCAATTATTTCACATCTCAAGTGCCTGTGAAGCTATAAAAGCCGAGAGTGGCCAGATTCCAATGAGCAAGAAGATAGCTATCTTATCAGAGATTATCAACAGCAAGCTTCATATCAGAAAATTCTTTAAGTCCTATTGGTCATCCAAGGACTTGAGGATAATATTTTCCAGTGGATAAAAATCACCTTGTCTCAGAGGCATCATGACCTAAGAAAACATAAGCAGCACTCTGAGTAGGATGTTTTGTGCTGTCATGCAGCTACTGCAGACTGAAAAACAATTATGTGACAAAAGCAGAAATGATACACAGTGGTTAAAGGCATTTATATCAGTAAAAATACAGCACCGGTGGGTAGTGAGCAAGAAAAGGAAGGGGGGTTGTAAGGTATTATTAATGACAACCAACAAAGGTGCTACTAGACCAATGATGTGCTAGAGTGAAGCACAGAGGCACTTGGAGGATATGGAAATCCCAGTTTGCACCTTTGTAAAGGATACTGCAGAAGGCAGAAGTGATCTAAAACATACAGATCAGGAAATAACATTTTAAGGATTTTGGCCTATTCAGAGCAGATCCAGTATGACTATTCAAGACAGCATTGGATAGAGCAAAAGGTCTCACAAGCCTATTAGCAATGTCTCCAGACATGCAGTTTTCTAACAATTCTAACAATTCTAACAATTCTAACAATTTCTAGCATTCAAGTAGAAAGCTTTTTTTCTGGGAAGAAAAGTTTATTAAATCAAGTTCTGACCTTTTGAAGCTTACAGAGGCATAGTTCTCCACTTAAACACACACACAAGCAACATCTCTCACACATGGCTCTATCATCTTCAGTCCCAAATTATACAATGCCAAATTCTTAAACAGACAGTTGTCACCAAGTAAGACTGTTAAAAGTCAACACTAGAACTATTATGTACACAGCAAGTGTACCCGTAAGTACATTTTGTCGTGTCAAGTTATTGCACAAACTTTACCTGGGTACTCAATTTATTCGCATTTTCCTATGTGATTCTCGAGTGAGCTGTAACCATAAAGGTCAGATTATAGACCTCGAACACTTCAGCTAATGGAAATAACTTTTATGAGGAAATACATTGTTGTATTTTATAAGGTGCAACCCACAGAGGGAAAACACACTATCTCTGTCACTGCATTATGCAATGACTTGCGAATGGGCCCAAGACTGTTGGTAGCAGAATTTCCAAGCCAGGCAGCCCTGTTTAGGACACCTACAGGGACCGAACCTGGGATTCCGGAGTTAAAAGCATCAACTCATCACTTATGGCAGAACGAGAACTGGAAATTACTACTGAGGCACTTACAGATCCATACACTTCTGTGCAGCGTCTGGCTACCTGAAAACTACCAATAGAGTTGCTTGCACAAACATTCTTTAAAGCCGCACAGAATTTTGCCCATTTAATCTAAAGTGTGGGTCGGCAAACACTTTACATTTGTCCTCATAGGGGCTTCAGTTCCTTTTTCTCTTGGGATGCATTCAACCTTATGGGAATTTAGTCTCCAAACCAAATGGATATAAGGCACCTTTTCTCATAAGAAAATTTAAGAAGTATATGTTAAGGAAGCACTTCTGTTCAGTTTCCCAGGCAAGTAGACTTGAACGCCAAGGGATGTCTACTACCCTTCAAATTCTATAAGAACCTCAGGTACAAGAAATGTGGGAGTTATATACTGTAGGCTTGTGGTATATTACACTAGAAATCTAGACCCGGAAACTAATTTTTATGTGTGTTAGTATTTTGTAGATGCTGACACTGTTGCATAGGTTTCTAATTTGAGGGTCAGCTATCAAGCTGACACTAAAGTAATAAGAATGTCATCAAAGCAAAATACTTTATACCTTGAATTATTGCTTGCAAATTTGGTTAGACCACGGATTTTCTACAACTGAAGGCAATAACACAATAGAATTAAGTTTCTTTGGAGTTCTTTGCAGTCACCAGTAGCATTTCCTATTTTTAAACAATCTTAAAATTGTATACAAAACATTATATAAAATTTAATTTGGTGATAGTCTATTAAAAAATTAAACTTCACAAAGCAGCCAAGCTCATCTAACATAAATAAATAATTCCTACCATCTTACTCGTGAATAGCATAGAGTTGTTTTAAAGATCAGCATGTTTTGACCATCGCCTGTGTTGTCCCATCTGAGAATCTATACGACCATTACTGATAATTTACATCCTTGATGAAATTATAACATACAGCAATAAAAAAAATTATCTTTTCCAGGTGAATAATTTCACCTAATTCAGGCCTCTAAGTTTTTGTACAGTCAATGGAAAAGAAAGACTCATTCAGAAAGTGACCTAAAGAGCACATAAATAAAATCTTGTACTGCTCTTCTGGAGATGGCTCTCTCCATCAGCATTGTAGAGAACCTTAGAAGACTTCAAAACATAGACATCCAAGTTGAATGTCTACAGTAAATATTGTCAACATGTCTATGTGATCATGTCTACATACAAAAATTAAGACTGAAAATGCTCCTCATCATCAGTGAATGAAAATCTGCGTAAGCTTTATGATGTTCTACAGCTTTCCTTTCTTTATTTAAGGCAGTTCTTGTAGTCCAACACTCCAATTCAGAATTAGTTTCGCATGATACTGCATGATGTGCTACACCTTTTATTCACTGCCATATTTTTTGCAGAAAAATCTACTGACTGCATAAAGATCATATTTTATACGGTGTTGTATTCCGTATGGTTTTCAATGCACTAAGCCACTCAAAGTGTCTAATAACACCCTTGTCTAAATAAGTCACTTGAATCCAGCTGCTTAAACCAAAAGTAAAATTGAGTCCTGCATCCCTAAATGATGGTTTCTTTACTTTCTTGACTCTAGCATCACGTGACAACATGAATTACTATGCCTAGTACTCATTTTGTAAGTCATCATGATGTTCCTTCCTTCCTTCCTTACACATGATTATCCTAAAATTAGTGTGTTGAATACTGCTTACCAGTCTTACTCTCCAGTTTTAGAATATGGTCCACCAGATTTACAGTCACCCAGGTCTAGCTGAAAAACAAGGAAAAAAATATGGAGCATGAAATACACTATAAAGGAAGTCTATTAGTCTGTACACCCTACTGTCTCCACACAGACTTAGTTGCACACCAATAAAATGAAAGAGTTCCCAGGTAACTTTAAAATAAAGACCTTAAGAGACAAGTCTATTAGCAATTCTCTAGAACTGTTTTTAGAGCTTTTTTTTTAACATGCTGGACAAATCAAAATAAGCCATGGAAGAGCAGGAAAGATGAAAATGACAGATCGTAAACATCAGTCCCAGCAAATTCCTCAACACATAGGTGCTCCCACTACAAAAATTACTTAAAGGCAACATCCTTAAAAAGAAAAACCTTTCAAAAGATGAAGATGGGCCATTTCTGTTTAGAACCTTGTTCATATTACTGCAATTTTTCCACCATAATTATAGGAGGGTGTGTGAGAAGATATCAATACATAATGGTGATTATTTATATCAGTAAATGCACAAGAAGCAAATACATTATCATCTATGACAAACCCAGACAAAACAGGAGAAATGTAGTTTTGTTCAGGTACATCAAAAAAGGGTTTGCAATACACAAAACTATTCTGACAAACAGTTTTCCCTAAGTTTCTTAACTTCATAAGTTAGTATATTTTCTTAGTATCAAATGCTACCTTACTCCTCATCTAAACACACACGTAACTCCATTCCAAAAATATTTCTGGTTTTTTTAGCTTTTTAGGACCTTACACCATCGGAAGACCAAGATGCCAAACAGCTAGAGGGTGTAAAATTGGTCTGGAAAATTTTTTGGCAATGGATGAAATTTGATAAAGATACTAAGGTCCAACTTAGTGGCTCAGTGGCTCAGAGAAAACCCTGAAAGGAAGGAGGGTCTACAGTCCATCCAGAGATTGCAAATGTGCAGAAACACATATCCTTTCTGCCATTATGCATCATGTATATGACCAAAACTGGTTTGGATAGTGCTTATAATGAGAATCCACTTTGGCTTTGTATCCTGACCCAGCATTGCAAGCACCCTATTCCAGTTTCATTAAAATGTAACCCAGAGGGCAGAAAGAGCCACCCTCACAGTGAGTCAACCTCCAGCCTCCACAGAACCAGGAGTTCTAGAGGCAAACAAAGAAAATTATTTAGTTAATTGGAACTAATTGTGTAATTAGATGAAAATTACCCAGTTAAGCCCCCCAAAAATGAAAGTAGTTCTGCACAGTTTGTATATGACTGAGTTGGGATTCACTGGGGATTTATCTCAGGTGGTATACAAGAGGTCAGATTAGATGATCTATTGAACCTCCTGGCCTTCAACGGTATGAAACAATGAGAGTTTTTATTATATCCAGCCTTGTACGCCTCTCTCTAACTGCAATGCTATAAATTATTAAATATAATAAAAATTTCTAGTCACTTCATTGCTACTTTTTTAAAAAGAAAATTATAAATAAACTGGTTTATAATACTAGTGAATAAACATAACCTCTTAAAGCTGTGATTAGTATAGAAAGAAATTATCAAAATCATTATAATTTAAAGTGAGGTTGAAAAATAATTTATTTAAATATTTTAAAATTATTTTTATATGATTTAAACACATTTTTGCTTTCAAATGTAAAAATCTACCTTCATTCACTCAAAAATTACATGCTGACATTTTGTTCAGATGTATTCAATATTTTAACTGAAGATGCACTACAGCCAGCATACCGAATGAATTCATTCCGAATGAAGCTTTTCTGTTTACCAAGGTTTCTTAAGTACACCAAATAATTCTAATATTTTAACAAGTTTTTGAGCATTCTTATTTGCAATAATAAAAAATGTCCTATCTAACAGGAGTGATGAAATAACCCTATAATAATAATATAAGCCTATTAAATAACCCTGTTATGTTGCCTCAACTGTTTACTCCTGACTACTGTCTATTTCAGTAGTTTACAGCCAGTAACACAATGAAAAAAATTATACTGAAAACTTATTAGTCTGGGTTTATATCTGGAAATCAACTTGAGAGTAGATAACTGTTTTTTATTTTGCTTGTGCTTTTTAGTGGGAGGAATTTAGAGGGACACCTTCAGGAACATATTTCAGTGTACTGCGGTTTATCATTGACAATGAGGTCTTGTGTGTGTTTCTAAAGAAATTAATGTTGGGAGTTGGATTAGTAGATCCATATAGCTTAAACTCAGAAAGAACCACTAAAAACTATCTAGTCTGATATAAGATATACGATTATTTTTTAGTTTTCATCCTAACTGTATTTGAGATCAACAACTTAGGTTAAGTTACAATTCCAGTTTTGCTACAGTAATATTTTTAAAGAAACTTCACATATTTCTAATTCTTGGTTGTTTTACTTCAGTTTACAGATATTTTGCATTTACTGTAGATTATAGTTTATAAACACACCTTCAAATGTTTTTAAAGCATTATGACATCCTTTTCCTGGTTTTTTTTTCAGAAATAAAGTAAATATGTTTTTATTCCCTCAAAAACATATTCTCCTGCTCTAACAATATATTAAGATTCTTTTCCCCTACCCTAATAATTTTAAATTGCAGACAATTCCCTGAGATAATGTATTTTATATCTCTCTCCTCATGATTGTATACATAAGGAAATATCTTACCTATTCTCTGCTGCCCTACTTTTACATTCCAGGGATCACATGAGGCCACGTCTGATGTTCATGAGAGTGATGCACATTCCTGTTGAACTGTAGATCGTGGAACTTGCTCTCATCTGTGATGACGAAGATGATCAGTAAAAACAAAGTGGGTCACAACTCTTCTGTTTGCAAGGAAAGAAATGGAGGGAAACAATGGAAGTTATTGGTAATTTTTTTGATTTTTATAAGATTTTTGCTGCATTCTTTTACCAATTGAGCAAACAAGGGTAGTAACTGAATTTTGCCCCATATCATTCAATCTTAATGACCAATTGTCTCCAGTTTAATTTATCCTTTTCGGCTCTAATTATCTGTTGCAGCCCATATACACATATGAATAACACAAAATCAACAGAGACAACATTTACTTGCCATGTTTGAGTAATCAGAGACCAATACTAATCTCTGTCTTCTGTCAAGGAAAATGCATAAATCCAGAACCTTTCATTATTTTATTCTTGTAAAATGTTCTTTTTTCCAGGTAAATATCAATCAATATAACATTAGCTTTTCAGGAACTGATTTTGAAGACATAATGCAACTGAATTTGGAAAAAAAAAAAATCTACCTTTACAGTATTAGTAAAACATGTCCCTAAACCCTTATTTTTTGTCTTCAATGTTATATTCTGCCTATGTGGTTTAATGTTCTAGTGAACAGTAGCAGGTACTTTGATGTCTCCAATTATTGAATCATTAAAAAAAAGAAAAAAAGGTTCATAGCTCCTACCAGATTGAGCTTGGATTAAGGCTAAATTGTACATATAATTTCAATGCAGGACATTTTTTCATATTACAGTATAAGTCTTCTTCCCTTTTAGTATCTTAATGAATGACAGTTACTATCAATATAGCTAGGATGTATTGGGAAAAGTTTTACCAACTTAAGTTATTCTGTCACCAGAGGAAACTGTACAAGAGTAAAGAGATCATCACAAAACATGACTGAAGAGTGAACTTAGTCTATGTTGCGTCCCTGATTGCTTGTGGCTGTATAATGTTATACAGGAGTGTGGTTATGTTGGACACTCATTTCCTGAAATCTTGCAAGTAAATAATAAACATTTTGATATTAAGGTAATTGCTCAAAAGATTCTTATGAACAGATGTAATTCATTATAGAAATACAAATACACCTGCTTTAGATTTGATGGGATAAACCATGCTCATTACAATGTCTTTCTATCCCACACACATTCATTAGAACAGAAGAAGTGGCAGAAGAATTTAAAGGCGGGACAACTTCATGAAACACTAAGCACAAAGGAAAATTTCCCAAATGTACTTTTTTATTTAGACAAGAACAGTGAATGTCACCTTTCTTCCAGCTGGTTTTAGCTGGGATAGATTTCGTATTATTCATGCTAGCTAGTGTGGGGCTTTATTTTGGACTTGTGCTGTGTATCAACAGTGTTGATAATTCAGGGGTGTTTTCACTACAGCTGAGCAGTGCTTACACAGCATCAAGGCTTTTTGTGCTTCTCGCCCCACCCCACAGGCGCGGAGACTCGAGGTACACAAGGAGTTGGGAGGGAACACAGCCAGGACAGCTGACCCCAAGTGAACAAAGGGATATCCCACACCATATGGTGTCATGCTTAGCATATAAAGCTGAGGGGAGAAGGAAAAGGGGGCGTTCAGAGTGATGGTGTATGACTTACTAAGTTACTGCTAGGCGTGTTGGATCCCTGCCTTCCTGGAGATGGCTGGACACCTACCCACCCATGGGAAGCAGTGAATGAATTCCTTGGGGTTTTTTGTTTGTGTTGGGGGCTTTTGCTTTACCTATTGAAGCGTCTGTATGTCAACCCATGGGTTATATCACTTTTACTCTTCTGATTTTCTCCCTGATCCTCTGGGTGGGGAAGCAAATGAGCAGCTGTGTTGTGCATAGTTGCTGGCTGGAGTTAAGCCATGATAGTCCTGCTGATTGAACTTGTTTCAACAGAAGGCAGATAAACACTTTGAAACTTTGAGAATGGTCTAGTGGCAGAAATGAACAGTGTCCCCCTTTGGTTTATAAAAAATTCCCTTTATATGCAAACAATTCAAAATTTTTTGTGTGATAAAATGAAAACTTTCACAGATAGGCACTTCATATGCAGGGCTGTGGTTTTTTTGTTTCTTTATACATAATAGGTGGAAAGGCACTGATTCTGCCAACTTGTCGTCTCCGTTTTCACAAGATGACGATTTGAACCTTGCCTGAAATCCATTAGGAGATAAATGTGGGTAAAGAATAAGAACAGAGCCACATGAAATCCACGAAACCTGAATCCCAAGGGTGGCCACCTCCTTCCATTCAAACAGGAAAATAATAATTAAAAGCATCTGATGCATTACAGAAGATTTGTAGTTAATTAAGTGAAAGTCATTTGTACTTTGCTATAATAGAAGAGAGAGTACCTGCAGATATACAACAGAATGTACACTAATATTGGCATGAAGATTCAGGTTCACACTGTTGGTACAAATTCTGGCATGTTTTATAGGCCTGATCTGCACACAAAAGGCATTTATAACGAGTAACATTTACATGTTATAACGGGTGTGAAAATTCTCATCATGCTGATAATTAGAAACAGTGTTAGAGGTTACTAGTAGTTGATTGTTTGATGTGAACATTGAAAGACACTGTGCTAACTGATATCTAGCCACAGATCCAGTCCACCGAGCACTAAAATCAGACAAATAAAAAAAAATATTTTCTCAGAAAGTGTTTTTTAATTTCCTTCACTGGATTTTGTAAAAGAGCTTTAAAGGGGACTATCATCCTCTGAGCACTCAAACATGGTTTATGTAAGGCAAAAATCTTCCTATTTTGCGGTCAGCATGCCTCACCATCAGTAAAGTACTAGGCACGGATACATATACAGATATAAATGTTTTGGTCTACACAAGAGTAATCATGAGGCATTTGATAAAAACAAAAAACAGTCAAACAAAAAAAAACAAACAACAAAAAGAAGAATTACTCTCTGTGCCATGTGTACAAGTCGCTACATATTCAGCTGCATTTATGTGATCTCTGAGAAGTGGGTTTTAGGACCATACTCTGGTTTAACCTTTGTTATAACTCAAGAGAAAATGCTGATGCCTCTGTACAGTTTGTATGATCTGGAGGGAAAAGCTAAAAAGCTAATTATACCTATCTGCATGGACATAAGGTGTTCAGCAATGGATAAGCCTTATGTTTTCTGTACTGAAGTAAGAAACTGCAAATGCTAGCCGCAGGTCTTTGACATGTCCAAGGCAATGGGCACAATACATTGAAGTTAGGTAGTTTGTCCTCATTGTTACTGGATTTGATAATCCTCACTCATAACAAGGCAATATTCCCAAGTGGAAAATCTTCTTCATGGAGATTTGTTTTCTTCTACGTTTTATAATGACCTGACACAAATGAAACAGCAACATTTACTTTATGATTATAGGGCAGTGTGAACTTTATATTTTATAAAGCAAATGAAATTTGTCATCAGAATTTAGTTGCTTACAAATTTTAAAAACCCTTAAATGTAATACAAAAAATAAATGAAGGCAGAGAACCATCTTCTATGTCCCACTGTTAAGTGTAGAAATATCTTATTCTGTCAATGTGATTTCATAGCAGGATGAAAAATGTCAAAAGTGGGGATGACAAATCAGTCTAGTGAGGAAAAATGACTCTCAGACAAGAGATGTCATTTGTCATGATTGCCATTTGACTGCACTTTCTCCTGTCTTCTCTTTCAGATGAATGTTACTTTGCCATTAATTTAAAATTATCTTAAATCAAAGATGGGTTGAACATGAAAAGCAAAGGTACTCGTCTTTTGAAGTTTTGCAATATGCAGAAACCTATTCAAATGTAAACTTACTGAAAACTGACATACACATTATAAAAAAGGTTATGATCATGAATTGTTAACTTAGAAAATATGATAGTTCTTTAGTTCAAAAGTCCATTTTTCCTAAATACAGGCAACAGCATGGCTTTTGTTCGAAACTGACACAGCTGAGCACAGCACTCTGAGCCACTGCATAATACGGGTGGTAATTAAGCCACAGCTTCAAGGTTGCATGGGCACAAGACAATTCAGCCTAATGAAGTATCGATTGGCTGCAGTCGAGGTAAAACAAGTTGACATTCATTTAGAGGTAGCAATGCGAATATACCACAAAGCCACCAAAGAAGCAAGGGAAAAAAACAATGAAACTGAATTTTAATCTTGCAAACACAATTAAGATTCTTATTTACAGCATGTTGCTATCACTTAAACTAAAGCTAATTGCATACTTACTGCCCTGACATCAGATTCTTAAATCAGCAGAAATTATATTCATAGGCTGTTGGCAAAAAGCACATGAAGTTCAGTGTTTCAATTAGAACCTGTCCTAACACTTCAAAAACCCAACTACAAAAAAAATACTTAGACTCCACTTGAATTTCCACATTATTCACACAACCGAGATTATTTTAAATGTTTTGATAAACTCCTCTGTAACACAGGTTGCTTGATTACTAAAGACAATAGTTCTACCTCTTAATTGAATAATTGAAAGTAGATTGTTTATATTGTAACATTATGCAAATATTCAATATCATTTTAACATTAATTTTATTTATTTTTCTGTCTTTATAAAATCATAGTCTTGACCATATTTGTCTCATATGCACATATATATGCATCTACAATTACAATATGCATAAAATGCCTATAGCAATGTATAAATGTACATCTTTAAACTTACTTCTGTAATCATTTTGTTCCTAATCGCTAAAGTTAATTTTCTGAGAAGAGAGGTGTTCTCAAAAGCCGCAGAGTGAGTGCAAAATTTTTGACATTAGTATCAGAAAAATCTCCAGTAAAACAAGAGATTACTTTTTACTCCTACTACAAAATCTTCAGGAGATTTAGAATGTGGATACAAAAGTGTTAATTTTTTTCTCCGTAATATTACATTTAACTTAAATGTCCTGAAATTTTACTTATGTACTTCGAGATTGAAATTAATAAGTAGTTTAACAAATCCAATAAAATATGTCTAAGAGAGCAATACTAATTAAAAAGAGAACTTGAAAAATAAAAGTAATTGAATCCTTTCCAAATTGTATTACTGGTTACAAAGATTTCTCAGGAGTTTCTTTGAATTTGAATTGTTGACTTCTAGTTTAAATAATTCATCAGCATCTTTTTTCCTGATTTGTTAGCATAAAACAAAATTTGGCCAAAGAAGCCTGTAACTCTGTACACTATCATTGTGACTAAATCCTTACATTTTACAAACAAATTCTCAGAAATTGCAACAAATGTATTACATTAACTTGTTCTAACAAAATCCTCCTTATAAAGCTGAAATGTGAATGTATTATGACTTTTCATCTTCTGAAAGTGCAAACAATTTACAGCTTGCACCAATCACATTTTCTCATGAAAAATACCCCCAAATGACTGAGAAAGTGCTAATGTGTCTAATTGCATTATAGACCCCTCCGGCAGACAGACATTTCTTTAAAAAGTAACTCATTAAATCCCTGATTGCCAGATGTTGGGATTCACATCAATTGCCCTACTTATGTACTGAATTAAGGCAGTCTGAGCACTGCAGTAAACCTAAACTATTTTAGTAATTAAAGTATTACTCTAAAAATTCAGAAAATTGAGATCTGACTACATTTACTGTATGTGAATTTTTACAGGCAAAATATTTTCATCATCACACTTGTAAACTGATTCTCAGTGTCTATTAAGAGATTTTTAGAATTTAAAATAACAAACAGAATAAGAAGGTTACTAAAAAAATAATTTTCCCCAGCATACCAGTGTTAAACACTTACGAAACAGTTGTATTTTTGGCTGCACTTTGTGATCATGGTCTACCTTACCAACTATCATCATCTTATGTGGAAATCATGTAAAAGAAACTTCATATGTCATGGCTGTGGATGTACTACAGGATATTTCAAACTAAAAAGGTGACAATTTTGGTTTTTTTTGGTGGAAATGTATGTGGTGTCTTGAAGCCAGGTCAGCAGACTGCATAATGCAAGAAGAAATACTACTCCAGAGGTGATATACTACTTGCCTATAAACTTTCCCCCTTCTGCTTGGTTCATGTCTCTAACCACATCCCCCATTATCTGTGAGGTCTATGGTCTAGATGGAAGTGGCAGACAGAATTTCTAGCCACTAGTACTTTTGTTAAAAGTAAATATTTATCTTGGCAAGGACTCTTCTGGGCCCACATCTCAATTGTGAAGTAATGATGAGAAGAATTCAACCCAGTATCAGTGCAATGGCGATTCCTGAGGCAGAAATGTTCAGTCCAGTGGACTTCAATCCCTTTTCCCAAATGACTGCAGAAAGAATCTCTGCCCACTGGAGATAAGCATTTTGGAATTAATGGCCATTTACAAGTGCTTTCCTTTTGGCAGACTACCTCTCAGACCCCTAGTGAAGAAGCTGTGCCCTGGTAAATGGATTAGGGAAAAGCACAGATTACTTTAGAGACAACTCATCAGCCTAGTTGCTATAAGTGGTCTGGATAGTCTGTGTGCTCTACCTGAAGAAATGAGGCATATTCAGTTAATATCTTAAGGCCTACAACTGTCCTTCTGAAAAATTTCATTTCTTCTTCAGAAGACAAGTTCTCTCTCCATATTGAAAATACAAATTCTTTACTGCTCTTTCAGAATATGCTGTAAATTTTGTATTCAATTGTATTAATATTAAACATGGCTTTTTTTAAGCATTCAAGTAGATGTCAGAGGCATGAATTTGGTTAACAGGTCACATTTACACGTCTTCAAAATTATTAAAAAGTAATTCAAAATAATTTAAAAAAAATTATATCATCACTGCATACTTCAACAGTAAAAAAAAGACTGATGATGCATTCAAAGTGAAAACAAAGGTTTATTACAATATTTCAGCTGTTTATTTCTATATTTCATATTAAAGCTGCTTATGTCATCAAAATTCAAATGTGTTGTTTAATATTTAAATATATTTATTTTTAAATACAAGTGAAATTAGTTGTTTTTGAAGACAATTTGAACCTCGCCTAGTGAAAAAAAACACTGGTGCTACTTTGTGTTACATGTCCCTTATTCACAAAAGTAATTGAAGATGAAAAGATGTAGCCGCAAATGTGTCAACTAATTTTCTGCAGCAAATGTGTCAGCTAATTTTCTAAATTTCATCAAAATAATTAGAAACATTTTCCAGGAAATTCATAGTTCCTCTCCAAATAAGCATCTACTCACATGCTTTTTTCTACCTTCTGATTTGAACCACAGGGTATTACTATTTGGCTTAAAACCACCACAATCTCATCCAAAAAATGAAATTATCTTAAAAAATCATTATGTCACTTAGAAAAAGATATTTTATTATTTAGCTCTGTATATATAGAGAATTTGTTTGCAATTAGGTTTACCTCATCTGAAAATGAAATATAAACACTCAAAAATTATCAATTGTAATTCTAATTTTCCTATATTTTTATTATTTTTTCTACATCAATACTACTCAGTGGTAAAACTACCTCCTGAAATATTTTAATACACATAATGTTTTTTAAAAAATACACGTTTATGCGTTTCCTCAGGAACTGTCATGATAGTGCAAGGATTAATGGGTACAAATTGAAAGAGGGCAAATTTGGGTTAGATATCAGAAAGAAATTCTTTACTGTGCGGGTGGTGAGGTGCAGGAACAGGTTGCCGAGGGAGGCTGTGGATTCCTCAGCCCCAGCAGTGATCAAGGCCAGGCTTGATAAGGCCTTGAGCAACCTGGTCCAGTGGAAGGGTTGTGAGTAGACAATCTTTAAGGTCCGTTCCAACCTTTTAACTTTCTATGATTCCACGATTCTATAATAAGATTATTCTATTCTAGCTCATCTTTGAAAAATTCTAAGCCTATTATGTACACTTTTATCTTTTAAATGTCTTAGAGAGGTAAAGTGCACCAGCAGTTTAGGACTGGAGCCAGGAGTAAACTTTCAACCTGCATGGCTCTAAGCATATGCTTTATGAATTTGACTACACTTTAAATAATTTTACTCTTACATTATCTAGTCGCTCCCAAGAGAAAAGAAAGACAGACAAGAGAAAGAAACAAAAAAACCGCAGATCGTAAAAGACAGGGAGTTATATCTATGCCTTATTCAAGTTCCATCAGCTAAGCTATAGTGAAGACATTCAGTTTTGTCAATAAAAAAGAACTCAAAGCTGCAGGGTGTCAGTCTGTCTAGTATCATAGTTATAATCCAGGGATGGTACCTTTTACTTCCTTTTAAATGTTTGTTGTAGCCTGCATTGCAAAAATCAGAAGGGTATCTGCAAGAAAATGCTTTAAGTAAAGGTTACAAGTGATATAGTGTCTCAAAGATCTAATAATAAGATAAATGTATTTTACCAGGAGGTCATCAATTCAGATTCCACAAAAAAATCAGCAATGCTTTGACTTTTAAAAAATGTCATTCCAGTTCATATTAGAGTAATGACTAATTTAGGAGGATGAAAGTCGCTGTTTAAATCAGTCTGTCACTGTACTTAACAACTCTAAAACTGAAGTTTTAGAGAATCAAACAGGCCCACACCAGATTTTTACCTCAAGGGATGCTCTTTTTTTTACACCAAAGCAGATAAACATGAGATCCATGCTGTAAGATTCATGCATGCATTTAAAATTAAAAATTCATTGACTTCTAAATAGAAAAAGTTCTTTTATAAACATATTATGTTTGGCCCCTATTCCTACACTATTCAAGGCAGAAGTACATGCATCAGAAAACAATGGAACTGTGAAGGACTTTCCAATCACGGATTCCAAAAGTCTCTGCTATGGCACTAAAGATGCTGTATTTTCACTTGCAGAAATTCAAAAAGTTGTATCTGAAAACTGATTAGGTTTCTAATTTCCTCATTTAACGGAATGTTCCATATCTCCATTCCTCAGATGGATAGAGAATGTGTCCTAATTTTTAACAAAAATTTAATTATGACAAAATATATTTGTATTTATAACCATTTGTTCTCTATGCACAAAACTGTATTTTAAATTTTTCATTCCATGGACCCAGCTTCATTCGTACAAAGTTAGCATTGCCACAATCTCATCACAATGTCAAGTGAAGACTATGGAGATTACATTATGATGTCAAAATGCAATTGCGAGGAATTTTTATTACTATCTATGGTCACCACATTTACAATATCAAATCATGATGAAAAGTGTTTCAATGTTTCTCTGGAGATGAAATTATAATGTCAAGCTGATGACACAATGAGGTCAGAACAAATCTTCATAGACCCAATCACAATGTTCATGCAACGGGAAATATATGGAGACTGTCATATAAAGGCTACAGAAAAACCAAGTGGACAAAAACTACTGGAACTTCAGTGAGGTTTAAAAACTATGAAGTTGGAAAAGGCTTTGAAAAATATCCTCTCAAAAATTTTCCCTACTCCCTCACAAGTTTTTTCTCCCTAGTGCCATCACTGAACTCTCCTTTTCTGGATTCTGTGTCCATGATTCCAAGATGTTTTGGTTGTTCCTAACTTTCTTCCAGTCCTTGTTTTGCATAGCTCCCACTGAGTTTGCCCCTCTTCAGCCACTGAACTATACTGCAATTTCTCATTTGCTATTCTTGAAATCTCAATGTAGTATTTCCTTCATTTTTTTCCTAGGAATTTTTGATCCCTTTCCTGATGACATTAAGACCAGCAACTGCAAAGTGCTCCTCTCACGCAGGGTTTGAAGCCTGCTCTTCACTTAACTGCTTACTGATGCTGAGTTTTGTTACTTTTTGCAGTCTTGATGGTTTTCTGTCTCTCCCACAAAAAAAGTACTGCCTGTTCCAGTCATCTCCTGAATTACAGTCTGATTTTGTATCATCTTTCCCAAATTTTCAAGTTCAAATGTTTTCTGTAGTCTTTCTTAGGGCATGAATTTATCTCAAATAGCTTTATTAAGTCTGATTATTTCCTTCATCTCTCTTTTTACACTTTGCATGTTACAAACAGCATTCATGCCTCCTGTGTATGCAGACCAGGGTTCAGTGTAAATTTCTTTTATAAACTCTCTCTCTGATAATTACCCATGGGTAAAGTAATATTTAAAAGAAAATGTGATTCTTTTTCTTGGCAGAAGACACTGTTATATGTCTGAATTATGCTACCTTCATTTGGATAAACTTCAGTTTGTAAGCTAAGGTTTGAATCCTCTTTCTATATTTGTAAAGATTGATGCTAAGCAAATAATAACTGCAATATTATAAAAATATTTTCACTATAAAAAAAAAGAAAATTTTAAATTCAAAACTTTTGCATACCTTCCTCTCAGTTAATTTCTATCTCTAAATCATTGGCAGGTTTTTCCTTTATTTGAGTTATCATGGTAGTATTTACATTCCACTAATAGAATACAATCTATATTACACAGAGGTAAAAATGAGTGTCCTATCATCATTAATATTGTGTTTGAAAATGCATTTGCCAGGAACAAACCATAATATTCTAAAAAATGTAAGGACCATAAAATCCACTGACAACTGGTCTGATTGATGACCCCAGTGCCAATACAGAGGTAGATCAGTACAGACTATACTCTGGTGCTATCTTTAGGGCATATTCATCTTCCTTTTTACACATTTTAATCCTTCTCTTATTTGAGTGTCCTCTTCTAAATTAAAAGGTATTTAAAATCATAATATTGTTACAGTTTTCTAAATCAAGAGTGTACAAAGACTTAACATTTTTCCACTTGTTTAAAGCTGGTATTCATCAGGACAGCATGAATAACAATATTATCTGCACTGAAGCAGATTATTCTCACTTCTTCTTAAATAATAAATTATATTGATGTGATTTATCCAGAACAAGTGCCATAAATATTTTAACCTAATGCTAATACCAATCAACTGGAATGTTTAATGCAAATGCAAAAGAATATATTTATCATCGTTTCCTTATTTTAGAATTTATCTCCTTCATTTTCCCAGCACCAGAATTTGCATGACCTTTTTCTCATGAGGACAATGATAGAATAGCGGTGTAGGTTCTTTTCCACCAAGCCCACAGTCTGCTCATTGGTTTTAGGTCAGTAAAGTTTTCCCTTCTTTGATGTTTAATCTCCTTTCCCCTGGTTTAAAAAAATTGAATAATTTTACTGAGCTAACGTAAGTTTTCAATTTCTCTGTTACCACTCTGGATTAGACATACTAAATTTGTAAGTTGTGTGTTTCAAAAGCATTTTGAGTCTGCTTTTGTTTTCAACATCTTTTTCAGAGTAGGAAGAAAAAGTCTTACTTGATTATTAATACAGTAATAGATATAATGCCTCATGTACTCTTTTAGGACAAAAAAAGGAGAAAAAAGGGGTGAAAGCAAAAAAGCCAATATTAATAAAAAGGAAGTAAAGCACATCTTGTTTCAGTAATGGAGAGCTGACATAGACAATTTTTTCAAAAACTTGACACATAACTAAAGATAGACAAAAGCAAGAAGTATTGGGCATAAATAAAATAGGAGTATATAAATCAAAAGTGATTGTCAACATTTTTAAAAAGGGGGATAGGTTTTATTAGTACTTAGTATTTTTATAAAGAGTTACCAAATAACCTAGATATATGTCCAAATATCTTAGATATATATAGATACAGAAATTGATATATTGTACAGAGAAGTGAGAAAGAGTAAAAAAAAGCTAAAACAGACTTCAAAACCTAGCATTCCATGACTTCACAGATTGTGAATATTCCAACTTCCTTTCTTCATGTACTGCACACTGAGAAGCAGAGGGTGATTGAGGACACATGGAATTTTGCATCCACTGCTTTAAAACAATGCTATTTTACTTCTGTCCATTCATTCATGCAGCAAATTACCACTTCTCTTCATCAAAACAACATGGAAGCAGGTGTGAGGTCCTGCAGAGTCATCTTTACGCAGGGGCTCTGATCTATCATGAAAGGAGAGATGCATACATAGAATATGATAGTGTCATAACTGTGAAAATGGAGAATTTCTGCTTAAAGCGTCTCATAAGAGAAAAAAATATACCCTACATTGTTTGTTAGTGTCACATGTATGCCTTGAAGTCATTGCATTAATACTTCTTCTAATGTTGCTTAAGATTATTACTGTGCCCAGATTCTTGTACATAAGATTAATACAGCAGGGATGTTTGAGGAAATGGTTAAAGTACAAACCAGGAAAAAAAGTCCATTATGGACATTAAAAATAAGCATTGATCTGCTTGTATGACCCTTATATGGGCTACTTTTGGCAAACAGTCTGGTTATCAATATTTGTTAACATGAAGATGAGTGTGTAAACGGTGTCTACATGGCTTGAACATGCAAAATTTTCTAGGATGTGTCTGCTCAAAACAGATAGATCATATTAAAGAGAATCATGAACATCAGCCAGAAGAAACAATAGTCAGAGACCACAGAATCATAAAATATCTTGAGATGGAAGGGACCCACAATGAAACATCAAAGTCCTACTTCTGGCCCTGAAGAGGACAACCCCAGGAATCACACTGTGTGCCTGAGACCATTATCCAAACTTTTCTCGAACTCTGTCAGGCTTGTTGCTGCGACCAGTTCTGTGGGAAGCCTGTTCCAGCCCAACCAATCTTTGGGTAAAGAACCCTTTTCTAATATCCAACCTAAACCTCCTCTAGCACAGCTTCAGGCCATTGGGTACTGTCTTTGGTCACGAGAGAGAAGAGATCCGTGTCTGTCCCTCCTCTTCCCCTCATAAGGATGTTTTAGACTGTGCTGAGGTCTCCCCTCAGTCTCCTCCTGGCTGAACAGACCAAGTGATCTCAGCTGCTCCTCATACAGCTTCCCCTCAAGGCCCTTCACCACCTTAGTAGCCCTCCTTTGGACACTCTGTAATAGCTTTACATCCTTATTACATTATGGTGCCCAACACTGCACACAGGACTCAAAGTGAGGCCGCCCCAGTGCAGAGCAGAGAGGGACAATCCCCTCTCTCGCCCGGCTGGCGATGCTGTGCCTGATGAACCCAGGCCATGGTTGGCCCTCCTGGCTGCCAGGGCACTGCTCACTCATATTCAACTTTCCATTGAACAGGACCCCCAGTTCAACTCTGAATAATGCTGGGAGCAAAGGACTCAACCTGAAAGGAAGTATAAACTAAGCTTGAAAATTTGTGACAGTGGAGAGCGGTAGTGGAGGTGAGAGCAGTGGACAAAAGCCTGCCAGAAGTGGTCCCATGCCCTCTGCCACGGGTGCTTCCAGCAGCCGTGTGCAGCTCGCTCACAGCTACCATAGGTACTCCCTGGGGACCCGTACCCTGAATGAACGGGGGCTTCTTCCTCGGGGCTGCCACCTCTGGGGCAAGGAATGACAGCACAAAGCTCAAGCACAGGATGGGGCTCTTGCACAAGCAGGCTTTTGCAGGTGGGGTCCCTCATGTTGAGATGAAAGGGGTCTGCACCCTCCAAAACCTATGACAGGGGGTGCATGTTTCTGTGCGTGTGTGCATGTGCTCATCCACAATTAGAAGTTCTTGGGACTAGTTGTAGAAGGGTGTTACAAAATTTCCAGGTATTTCCATTTATTAACTTTTTCTAAGTATCTAGTGACATTGTTTATTCATTATTGTACCAGTATTGACTCTCAATACATAGTTCATTGATGCCTAGTAAATTATATGTGGTTAATAAATTAATAAATCACTGCAATTTTGATTTGATTTAAACTACACAATTTTTCCCTGCAGCAGCAAGTCTCCGCTTCCATCTGAAAAAGATCAGAAATGAATCAACTACAAGGTCTTTTGTAATTTCTAGACTTTTAAATGCTCCTGTGACAAAAATAGGAGAAAAAAAGATAATTAAAAGAAAGAAGAAAATACTGCTATTTTTCCTATTATTTTTCCCTGATTATGAGATGTTCTGGCTAATTCAGAAAAAGAAGACACAAAAAATGCAGCAGCACTGAATGTTTATAATATCTCTAAGGTTAGCAATTTTTGGTGAATCCATATGAAGTACCAACTAACTTTGTAATTCTGTTATACATTTGTATTAATGCATACTGAAAAGGCTTTGCTTATCGAAGCAGCAACAACATCCCTACAAGCAATAGCTAATAATGCACCTTGGGGCATAGACCGATGCCAAGAATATAGTATTCATTTTTAGACACTTTCAGGAAAGTAGAAATTTTAGACAAACCAGCACTGTTTTCTGTAACAAGATACTTTGTAGTAAAGTATGCAGAAATTATCAAATATCCCCATCTTAGCAGCAAAAATGTAAATATCGTTAAGTGTTTATCTATGAAACACTGTTCCAATTAAACTTATTCACATTTGCTTTTATTTCGAGAAACCTGTGTTCCACAGATCTCTTGCTTCTAAACATTACTGAAGACCTCATGACAGCAGTCTTTTATCTTTCAATGAAGTAAAAATTGGGAAAAAAAAAGAATGAGAACGATAGACAAATATTTACAAAACACAGAGGGAAAATTCAAATTAAAATTGCCATCTGCAAATATAAGCCGATCCTGGGTTTCACTAATAAGATGATAAAGATGGTTCATGTTACATTGGAAGACCCACTCTTTGTGTCCATTCACAGTAAATACACTAATACTTTCCCCTAAAGACTTGGTTTCCCCATAGTGTGACAGGGCGTCAGTCAGAACACATGTAGATACAATGGCAAATGTTATAAAATTCTTAACAAGGGTAGATAGGCAGAAATTCAAAATATAATGTAGGTCAGATCTTTCCACTTGTTTGAGCTATGATTTGAAGAAGGGAATTAAATTCCCATATCTCACTGACTTTCACTGGGATTTGGGAACCAAAAACTTCTTTAAAAACCCTAGCTTTTATCGAAAATTCTCACGGTCACTTTGAGAACCATCCTCTTGTGTGTCAGGTGCACTTTAACTGGATTTGAAGGCAGTTACTCCTCCCCTCACTGGACTCACAGATACTCCTTTGTGAGCTGTAATGTGGGCTCTTCAATACATTTAGTTCTATGAATAATTAATGTGTCTCCTGCTCTCACCACTTGATTTCCAGTTATTTGCGTTGCATGCAATATGCTGAGCCAGTTTCATAGCTCCTACACTCAAATGCAGGTTTCCAATCTCATTAAGTGTAATGGGATATGAAAAATAAGAGTTTAAATAAAAAAAAAGTGCCGTAAACCTGTCTCACTTCTCTTAAAAATACTAAAAGTAAAACCTCCAGCAAAGAAAACATAGGTATTGTTTACAGAAGAAGAAATAGAAGATTCTATGCAAAAATTCAGTGAGCATCAGAGAGGATTTTTTTGTTTGATATTTTATTTTGTTTGAGTTGGGGGGAAGGGTGTTTTGGCTTTGTTTGTTTGTTTCTAGTTCTGCTAAAAGTATAAAATTGAAATATCATCTTTTGGTTGGTTTTCATTCATTTGCTAAACATAACTTGGACAGAGTTTACAAAAGCAAACTTGTCATTCAAACTAGTCACCACACTTCATGGATGACTGAATAAAAATGAGTTTTTCAAGAGGTAACCAAAAGTACTGCCTCAGTGAATCTGTATGTACTTACATACTGGACATAAAAGAAAAAAATCAGTTAGATGTCCTTCTAAGACAAAGTAGATCAATCTCGTTGCTTCTATAAGATATAAGATGAATCTGAACAGACTGGATAATTTCCAGAAGCAGTTATATCAGAGCAGATGTAATAGAAAAAGAGTAGCTGCAAGAAAACAGACTAGATGGAAAATGGAATGCAAAACCTCTAGGCCATTCTGGAAGCAAGGAGAAGAGTCCAGGGAGTTTTTATTATTTAGGTATTGAATTAAAACAGTAGTCGTTAAAACTCTTAACAAACCTTGACATATTATATAAGTTTTAATTTACTGATTTTAGAAATATGTCTTCACCTTTATGGAAGCAGCTATTTATGGAAAATTATTTTCTGTAAGTGATGTGATGAAAAGTTGTAATTTAATTTATTTGTTACAGTTTAACTGATGAACTTCAGTTAATTTAAAACAATTTATACAAAGGAGAGAAGCAATATCTACTTCTGTTACAAAAGCAATGTAAATCTGCAGTAGTTTCTGTGGTTTCACTGAGTTTTAATTCAGTTCTTAATTTCTGTTTAATTTTTCTTCACCTTTTCATCAGAGACTTAAAATTAAAGAATAATTAATTAACATATAATTATTGTATTGATCCTGTGACTAAATCAAGAAAAATTACTTGCTAAATGCAGAATCCATCAAAACAGAATTAGAAAATTATATCAGAAAAAAAATCCATGGCATTTTATTTTTTGCAAGACAAATAATATTTTTAATTCCTTAGCATGGTTATTCTTATTTAGTTTTTTTCTTTAGGGGCAAATTTCAGACCCACTCTTTTTTGATTCTTAAGCATCATTCAGTTTGCTTTCTCCAAAAGCTGAGCAGTAAAAAAGCCTTGATCAGGGATTGCAATCTTTTCCTTTCAACTTAAAGCCAGAGAAGTTTGACCTTTTTGCTGTTCACTCATTTAAATTTCCAGGTTCATACCTCAGAGATATATGGGGAGTTTGTAGTTCTGCAGGTGGGTGGAAGTGATACGTCCATCTCAGGAGCAGAAAGAAAGATAGAGAAAACAGTGGGTGTACAATAACTTTTCTTCTCTACAAGACCTGACATCTTTGATTCTCTCCTCTTTGCAGCATCTCAATCTGTTTGGGCAAGACAGTGCAAAGCAGAAATAATCCTCAGAGTGTCCATAAGATGTTGAAACAAAGATCCACCCAGTCCATCCTCCTGTCTCCATAAGTGACCTACAGCACCTGGTCCCTGCAGTAAAGATATACCCATGGTCTCCTAGTACATTTTCACAAGCTCAGGAGACATGCAGCACAGAAAATCTCAACTCTCTCTCCAGGATAAGTTATAGGTCTATCAAGTAGCCAAACTCTGCAACAACATCCATAGCAGAGAGATCAGGAAGTATTCAGCTGCTCGAATACAGTCCACCTTCATGTTATGTGTTGATTACATACAAAAAAATATAAATATCTTCCAGACAACAATATGATTACATTTAGTCAATATAGGAAAGGAATCTCATACACATATAAATGGATTAAAATTCAGAATGTACAATAGATTTTAACTGCAAGTGTAAGCTTGTAGACAAGTACACTATATGTTCTTTTTTCAAAAACTTATTCCATGCTTCCTAGTCTGTCCTCAGTTCCATAAATACATGTATCAATAATAAATGTATATATAAATAAAATTGCTTGATACAAATGATACTTAGCTTTTTTTCTCTTTTGGATGCTCGTAAATATAAGATGAAACCCAGTCTTATCTAAGCCAAAGAAGGTTTTAGAGATAAGACAAAATACTCTCCAGTTTCATTATGCAGCATAACATAATCCTAACACAGATGTCTATTGAGCTTCTCTTGTGAGCAGAGGGTACAGAAGTCATTACATATTTTGTTTAAAACTTCCTGTAAAAGTAATGAGGATTTATGTTTGGAATGTTCTTGTTAAAACACAAAGTTCAGACTGATTCTGTATAATATATCGTGAAAATTCAGCAGTTCCTGGAACCAGTGGTATGCTACTGCTGTACCCCTGAATGGGCGCTGACACCTTGTGTGCTGGGCCCAGCCACAGGGGCTGCACAGTTACAAGGGCTGGGCAGGGAGAGGCTGTGGGGTGATGGAGCAGGAGGAGCCCAGGGACTGCTCTGTGCCAGCCAGGAAGGATTCCCAGCAGCTCTGGCGCTGAAATGAGCACCTTGGTGTGTGTGTGCCAGAGCTTCGGGCACTGAGGGACCCACGGTCCCCTCAGCAGAGGCGTGTAAGGGTGGGAAGAGGGGTGCATGCGCCCCCGAGGAGGGACTGCCCTGCCTCAGCCTCCCCTCCTCGCCTCACCGCCTCACCAGAGGAGCTTTCATCAACTGTGTGCAATCCTTGGAGAATACGAGGGCAATTAACTCTGGAGAAGGGGAGAATGTATGAGTTTGACACATTGTTTGTATTCCTGCTTTCCCCAACACCCAAGTTGGTGATCAAAAGTTTGCTTTTATTGGCAATAAATTGCGTACAATTCTCTGACTCACAAATGTTTGGCCTGGGACAAGTTTGTTGCTGGTTTACAAGGCCTGCCACACTCCTTTTCCATAAGTTCTCTCCGGTGCTGGTGTGCAATTAAAGACTTAGCTCTTTGAGACACGCATTTACGTGAAAAGGGCCCTAGAGGTGAAAGTTATTTCACTTAATGAACAACCAAAGAAATGGAACATTTTAAGATTTCTTGTCTTTCAATGATATTATTTCCTCTCTCATTAGTATTTTCCTCTTTAACATCTCTAAGAAATTAATACCAGCCTAAATGGTACCAGCCTTAAACTTAAATTAAAAATATTCCATCTTTATTTTTTCACTCATCTAGGGTTATTCAAATCACATTAGCAATACAGAGATTCTTCCAGTATTGCCACATTGAAAACACTACTTAATTTTTACTTTTTTTTAAAAAATTCAGCTTATTTCTGTAATATTAATGTATGCCATTTTTTATTCTGTAATAGGAGACACATTATGTTTTATTTTTTTATTAAATTGTTCACTTTAAAAGTAAAAGGATTTTCTGTAATTTTTTACTTTAATGTATTAGGTTATATATACTCAGTCATTAATCAGAAAAAAAAGTTTACACAAAAAGCAGGACATGCAATCAGTCCAATACAAATAGGAAAAACTTCATTATCTCTCTATCAGTGCATAGAAATCTTAAGAAAATGTAATCGTCCTGAATCTTTAGCTTTTGTACTGCCGTTATGGATACATACTCTAAGTAGAAAGACGGAGCAACAATTTCTCAGGAAGTCTGCTGTCAGGAGGACAACAGCTGGGAGTTTTTCCAGCTGATCTGCCTGAATGCTTCTTCCTAATACGGGGGTAAACATCGTAACACCGTGGAAGAGATATGAATGATAGGAGAAATATCTTCTTGATTTTTTATTGTAGGGTTCTGCTTAGTTGAGGCATCTCCATCTCCTCTCACAACAAAAATCATTGCCAGTCATGTATGATAGTAGAACCCTAACATTATTGTCTTGAGATATAGGTGGTTGTTACTAAGTAAAATACTTGAATTATAAACTTAATTGGGCTCAGACAAAGAGCCCAAAACTTATACACTTGATATAGGTTTAAATAACTGACCATGTCTTGTTAATATATGTGGGGTCATCTCTGTTGTCTGCTCATAGAAAGGAAAGACACTCAAATGATCATTCCTTCAGTATCTCTGTACACAGTCCAGAAAATTCCCCAGGAGAAAACTGGCATTCTACATAGCTGCAAGGAATAAATTGGAGGAATTGATAGCAACTCTTGTCTATTCTTGATTAAAGACTATTTCTCTTCTGTTTAGTCTTTGAAAGTTTTATTATAATACTGGCATAGATCCCCAGTCTAGAGTGTTTTCTGCTGGCATTGGTATCAAGCCTTATTCGTGGAGGCTTCCCACTGGGAAAAAGAAAACTCAAGTAATACATTACTGCTGTTCTTGTGGTACTGTGTTCTGACACCAGTGGGTGATGTTAAAACCGAGAGGGCTTTAGGACGTTTCTGAATGCAAGTCACAGAGTAGGATTTCAAAACTGAAACATTGAAACCTATCAAAATTGAATTTCAAATTCTTAAAAATTCACATTCTCTATTGTCAGTCAATTCCACTTAATTCTTCAGGTATGTATTTCATATGCATGGAGGTGCTTTTTAGCACTAAACCACTGTAAATCTAGTGATTTTCAAATTTAAATAAGTATTTTTATTATTGTTTTGAGAGAAACAAGTACAAAAATGTCTTTAAAGCAAAAGAAAATTAAGATTTTTTGAATTTGAAAATTAAAATATTAAAATTTAAATATAAATGGCAATACTGAGGCATAAACTCAATTTTGCAGTTATTTCCACAACAGGTGAGCTCCTACTACTTTTTACTTCAAGTTGTATTTTACACAGTCTTTTTTCCATTATCAAGCATTAAGAATAGTTAGGTAATTGAATTGACCATGGTTTTTTTTCTAATGTTGATTATATTCATAATAGGAAATAACTTGTACCACTGTATTGAAATAGTCCAGGGAGGGAGAAGGAGAGGGTAGGAGATTATCAGATTATTAAAAAAAAACAAAAACCAAAAAACCAAAAAAACAAGCTTTCTCCCTTTCCTCTCATTTTTACACTCTTAAGGTGTGCACGTGAATATGTTTATAATTTTTTTCTGAAATTTTTCACAAGTTCAATTAATTCTAAGGATCAGGGTAAAGTGTTCATGTTGTTTAACTAGTCTTATAAGGATAACTAATGTCCTGTGTTGTCCACCCTTTATTACAGAATTTTACATATAGCATCTATAATCTCTGATCTCTGGTTTGTTCGACCTAATACCCAGCAGCTTCATTTTCATACTTTCTTTTTGGATATTTGATATATTTTAAAACAATTTTGTCAGGGCACGCAGAGATGCTTTGGGTTTGATGGAGGTTTGTTTTTTGCTTGTATGTTTTTGTTGGGGTTTTTTTCTGATTCCCTAGAGCATTGGTTCTTGATTATTTTCTTCACTTATCTTTAAAAATGCCTTTGTTCTTCTTGTGTGTTTCTGTCTCTTTGCTTGTGACATTCCTTCTAACTATAAGTTTCCCTTAATTGGCAGGTTTGCATTTGAGTTTCCTACGTGGAATGACCCCTTGTTCCTTGTTCTGCAGTGTCAGGAAACAGAAATGTCATTGCTGATTAGGGGCCTGAACCCTCTGCTCCTCCTTCTCATACAGTAGGCAATCTTGTTCTGTACACACTCTAGCTGCAGGGTCAGCCTTAGGGGAACTCTAAACAAGTGTCCACATGGGATACCAAAGTGGAAGGGGCACTGATAGGGGCAAGTATTCTTTGAGCTCATTTGTCTACCACAGAAAGTCTCTTCTGTCCCTTTAAGTGTAAAATGTCCACTGGCATTGCCCAAGTGTGTACATTTTAACCAGATAGAAGCATTTTTGTGCCTCTGGCTTACTACACATGTACATCAGTGATGTTAATAACATCTCTGCCTAACAATGTGACACTGAGTTGTACTTCTAATGGTTGTCTTTCCTCTGAACTGAGATACAAAAGCTTTCATTTTTGGTTCTGAAACCCTCTGTTAAACCAACTTTGACCTCATCCCAGGGCACGATTACCTAGTCTTGCTTGGGGCACCTGAAGCTCTAAAGATGGCCTTGTGTAGCTGTGGTTAAAAATCTCTCTGCTTAGTGCACAGAGTGCATCCTGTCTTACAACTGAGTGGAAACCTCTGCTTTTTCCACTTTTGCTCCTCACCTAGGGAAGTGGAACAAACCAGAAGAGGGAGGAAGAGAAACTACACAGAAAAGAACAGAAGGTAGTGGCTTCAAGTGGCAGGGAACATGCATAAGACCAAAACTTCTCGCTAAACCAAAGGATTCTGCAAAATAGAGAAACTAAAAAGAGGGGAGTGGGAATAACACTTTACTTCCTACCATATTCGTAGCCTGAAGGAAATCTATGGATGATCTACAAAGATGAGGAAATGGAAATGAAATACAAAGGACTAACTATGGCTCCCTTTTACAGCAAGTGAGAAAACTGATATTGCTTGGAGTATTTCAGGGATAAAGGAAGAGCTTTACTCCCGAGTGCAGGCCATAAGAACAGCTCTATAGTCACAAGGATAACTTGTTATCTACAGCAACTTCATATCCAAACCAAATCTATTAATCCATCACATGAGCTCATAAGCTCATATTAATTTAATTTTCATTTTAATTATGAATATTAAGCATATGAATTTAATTTCCATTCTACTTATCTAAATAGCATTGCAAATAAAATATTTGTACACATTAAAAAAAAAATTTAAAAAGTTGAATATCTGTGTGCTTATTTTGTCAGACAGGTATTTAGATCTAGTACTAAACAAGGTTATTATTAATATATATTTTAAATCAACATATTAAATAAATATCTACATTTTTATGAATTAATATACAGAGAAAAGAAAAAAACAGAAAGATTATTTGTTATTTTTTTAAAAATATAATTTAGAGGTGTCAGTGAGCCACATTTCTACAAACTCCTTCAGTAAGAGTAAATAAACCCTTTTACCAGATTCATAAAGCTGTTTTTGGAAGAGATGTAAAATTCAGCTCCTCCTGACTGGCTTGTCATTAAAACTCCCATGGCACTTTTCACAAAAGAAGGGCTATTAACTATAATATTCTGGCCAAAGTCCAAGTCACTTTGTGGTACTAAATCCCCAGCTGAAATAGTTTGCGTTTTCCTCAAAACCTTGCTGTGTAGACCACCAGTTTTTTTCTAACAGGCAATGTCATTTTGATAGGGCTTATATGAACATTTAATATGATTATTTTGGATCAATACAGTGATCCTTTAAAATAAAAGTTAACATAATAGCAAATCTATAAATTCTCAACAGCATTAAAAAAAATCAGATATTTTGAAAGAGATTATTTGGTTATTGGCATGCCCTTCTTTTTATGATTTTTTTTCTCTCTCAGGAATTTTCAAGCTTATACATAACGTAGTCGTATTTGTTACCTGATATATCATCTTTACCTGGAATCCATGGGCAGGTAATTAAAAAAGTATCCAGTCCTAGAATTTTGAATGTCTCTTTTTATTGGGCAATTGTTTTAGATAATTTAGCTAAAAAAAAAAAAAATTGTATTTAGTACGACTTGTTTAGATGAGATGCTGTGAGAACATTTGGTTTTCCAAAATGCTATCCTTACTACTGAAATGCAGAACATCTGTTCTATCCTAGGTCAGCTGTGAGAGCTGGAACAGCCGTTTCTTCTACTCTGCACAGGCTGAAGCTATGTACTATATTTGATGTTGTGACACTGGTTTGGGACCAGCCTACGAGTGCTCTCAGACCAAGACAGATCCATAAGAAATCCAACCTATGGTGTTTTCCGCATGTTTTCAGTCACACAATTAGCCTCTCACTTTCCTCAACACTAGATGTATCTAGAAATTATCTGAACATGTCTCTTACAGCTTACTTCCTAACAATGCAACTTAACACAATACAGTTCACCAAGTTAAATGGAAATAACTAGGTTTAGAATAGGCTGACATTTTGGTAAGTAACAGGCAGAGAGGGATCCTAGTCAACTGAGGCTGCTTCTAAGAGTTGCAGTAGGGGTTCATATTAGGCTTGACACCCTTCAATATTTATCAATTCTCTGAAAAGCAAAGATAAAATCAGAGCTGAAAAAATTTATGGGATGACACAATGATTGGCACACTGGTAAATAATGAAGACAGGCAGTCATGGGGAGTCATCTGTATCACTTGATGACTGAACCAATTCAAATCATGTACAGCCAAAGTTACAGATATGATTTTGCAGGAACAAGGAGTTACAATTAGGTGAGACATTAGAAAAGTTAAAGGTAGTCATTCCAGTTTGGTGCGTAGCGTATGCCCTGGTAAAGATGGGCATATATATTTTCCATTTGAGAAGAAATTCTTGCTTTTCCCTTTTGTCCTCAAAATTCTTTACTCTCACAACTTCTCTCTAAGAATTGATTGGCTTCTGACCCTTTTATTTAAGTTTTTGCCTCTTATTTATGCTCAGGTTTATAGGTTTACTGTTGTTAGGGAAAGAAGAAAAATTTCTGCCACAAGACTTCACCATGTTTGAGTTTCATTTCTAGAGTATCATAAAGTGTCCCCACAAACCATTGACAAGCATATACCATAGACAAGTAATTCAATATGAGCCTCCAGGTAAGTGCAATATCAAAAAGAGACAGTCTGATCGGTTGATATGCAAAGGGAGAATATTGAGTAGGATTAGAGAGACAATTTTATTTTTGTTGTTCCAGTATGCATTTTCAAAAGATTACTGAAAAATTTAAAAGGGTTCAGATAAAAATGAGTCAATGTCTGGAGAAAAAAGCTCAAACATGGGAGACTTAAGTAACTTTGCATAGATCATATAAAAAAAAAAAAAGAAAGAGAAAAGTCCAGGGAGAAGGACTAGGATTCTAAAGAATCTGTAATCTGGTAAAGAAAGGCTAAGGATGAATATTTTAGAGGCTGAAGAAGGACAGAGTCAAACCTTAAAAAAAAAAAAAAAGATTAGTTATCACTGAGGATGAGGGAAGTACCCCATGCTGTATTTAGGTGAAGATAGGATGGTTTGCTTGAAAATATGCTTCAGTCGAACTCAAATTACTGGACTCAATGCAGCAATCAGGAGCTAAAAATCTGTTGCTTACTTTACACAGGAGATCAGACCAGAGGTCTCATCAACCCTTTTTTTGACCCTAAATTGTACAGAAATTTTGTATCAAATTCAGGTAATGGCCCTGACAATTCTGTCTCACTTTTCATCATTTCAAATCTCACCAGACTCGAGACTTCACTAGGGCAAGAAGCTAAGCATTCGTGAGAAATCCCTGACTCAGGGAGATCCCACTGTATGTGATTTTAAAATAACAGGAAGCATAAAGCAATACCAGATGTGAAATTTCCAAGACGAGTGTGAAAGGACAGTGTCAGTGCAAGCATAAAGCCTGAAAAAAGACATAGTCAGTCTTGGGGGGGAGAAGGAGGAAAGATGTGGAAGAGGAAGGAGAGAGACCTCCAAGGATTAGTTTGGATAAATATGAGATTAGTATCCAAACTTCTTGGTACTTCTCCAAACTAAACTTATAACCTTTAAGGCTTCATCCACCCATCATAATTCTAGCTGATCTTGAAGACTCAAGCTGCCAAGGTCATGGCTATTAAGGGGCAGAGGAAGAGACTATAAGAAAAACAAAACAAAACAAAACAAACCCCAAAGCTTTTAAAAAATAATTTATGCTAATTACATTTGTGAAATAATTTTTCCTGCATGTCCTAACATGGAATATCTCCATAGCCTCCATCTGTTTATCATCTAAGATGTGTTAGCAAGATGTGACTGCTCATCATTCTGCTCTCTCACAGCATGTTACAGTCACTGTAATAACATGTACAATAGAAATAAACTACTTGATCCCTCATTAGAAAATAAATTACACTGCCCTCATACATTTACTTTACTTGTAAAACATTAGAATAGAGCTCATGAAAACATTTACCCACAAGAAAATCACATAGTTAAATATGATCCAATACATACATTGCTACCTAAGGCTCCTTGGAATAATTTCTCCAGCCTGTAGATAGGAGGTTTTTAAATACATCTCTGGCGTTTTTCCAGTAGTGTTATTAAGCTCTTGGAATTTCCCCTTTTCTGTGGTTCCTTTATGTGTTTCTTGTCATTCCAGTATCTCCAAGTTCCTCAATTTTCACCCTATAAACAGGCACTGGCACAATGCTGATCAACTATTATATAATGGAATTTATCATGTATATTAAGTTACAATTCTTGAGGGTTTTTTGACCTCTCTGTTTTAACTTCAGTTTTATTTCAGAGTATTATGATGCATAAGATTTCTGGCAATCTATGTTTTGTTTCAGAGCCCTTCCCTTCCAATATTTTAGCACACAACCTTTATAACAGCACTGTCACCATAATTCTGGATCTCAAAATTATGACCATATTGTAATCTCAGGAATGAAACCTCTCTTAAAGGATTTGTAGGGAAAAAAATGAGCAAATATTCTATCAGAATTATGGTGCTCCACTGCGACGTGACAACACAAATGCTTCTTGAGTTACATGTGAGAAATCCATGTTCATTTGGAAGTGTCAGTGATGATAGTCTCCAAATAACCTCATGAAGCACCATACTTATTTTGTTCAAATATGATTACTATCGTTCAACTTTTTCCAAAAACTTCTAATCAAGCATTATAAGATAAAAAAAATTCCAAAGGGTAGTCTGGTACCTAGGATCTAAGTCTTGCCACAGTCACAAAGGATTTCATATTAAGATCTTTTCTTCCCCACTGCATTTTAAAGCTGTATTCCCCTTCACTTCAGGGAGAAAAAAAAAAAACCAAGCCAAACCAAACCAAACCAAAAAACCCCCCAACAAAATAAAAAAAAAACCTATACAAACAACATAAGACATCAAGCCTAAAGTCTTTAATATTTATTGAATAAATTCATCTTACTGTAAATAATATAAGTCACATTGCTCTGAATATGAATAAAGATTGACCAAGGATGGATATCGAGAATTTGCTTATTGACTTCAAGGTTATTTCCTATTTCTATTTCTTTGTGTTTTAAAATAAAATCCTCAATGTGTATTGTTCATTCAATCAACAGCCCAAAATAATGCAAAATCAGAAGTGTAAGAGTTGTCCACTGATTTTAATGAGGTGTTAACTTTAAAGTGTTAACTTTGAAGCTTATTTACACCTACAGTAAATACAAATACAGCTAACTACTTCACTGTCAGAGGATGAATATCTTCATCTAAATCTATCCAACATGTCTAAATTTTGAGTCAGGAATCAACCATTCATTTGAATGCAATGGAACTATGAAAAACTGAGGCCATGGTATGTACATGAAGCATAGTAATTGAACCATGTGCTCTGTTTCAAAAAACTCATCTAAATAGACACAGATTGAAAATACTATGCATTTCTACAGAATTAAGTTAAAAAAAACCCTTTATTTTTTCCTTCTACCACTATGCAGATATTTATAGTAGCATGCAATTTAAACTTTCTGCCAACAATTTAAAAGTGTTGTAAGGATTAGAAAGCATTTTACAGAAAATCTAAAAAACCCTTTTCTAATGAAGTTAATTTGTGCCAGCCTCAAGAAAAAAGATGAAAAATTTGACACTCACTTCCATAAATCTTTTTTATATAAGTCTTTTCTATAGCTTTTCAATTTCAGTAAGATTTAGATAAGACCTGAGAAGTCTTAACTCACTTCCCAAATAGTTCATTCAAATCATGCATTCAGTATTAAGTAGTAATAGTGTTGTTAAGGGAATCAGTAAATTACAAAGAGCAAAAGAATGAGTGATCTTATAACCTGGAATAAAAATACAATCCAGAGTGACAATAATAACACGAATTTGTTTTCCCACAAATTTTAAATGACTTGTACTATTGCTTCATCAGATAACATCTCACATACACAAGTTTTTTTTTCACAAGAACCTTCAAGAATTTCCCCAAATCTATTTCACTAGCATGGAAGAATAGTAATGCTTTAACTGCTTTTCGTTAAATTAAAACCGAAGAAAAGGTTAAGTAGACAGAATACAGTTTCATTGCATAGAAAATACTGTTGATTAGGAGTATGGGGACTAGTATAACAGGACTTTATTACTGGGAAAGAAAGCATCAAATATATGTATTGATTTTTTTAGTGACTTCGGAAACTAATGTCTACTGTATATGGCCCATATATATATTTTTATTCACTTTTGATGCCCACTAAAAATTTTTACCTATTGAATTGCTTAAGACATGCTGGGAATGGTTATTGAATGCACCACAAAGCTAAAATTTTCTGAATGTTATGTTCAACTAACAGTGTTAATATTGTCCGTATTGTCTGAGAGCTTTAGTTACAGGTACTTGCCTCAAGCTTATTTTCTGACTTTTGTGAGATGGGGGTAAGATATAGACAGGAACATAATGGAATAATTATGTGTATATCAGTCTAGTAGTGGCAAATTTATAGATGAGAATAGTAGTGGAGGAGGGCAAAGGATTCACAACTTCAGTTGTGATTCTGGTTTCCGAAATCCCCTTCTGAAGACACTCTTATGATTTCCACAGTTTTATCACTCTTTTACTACAAAAATGTGTGTGACGAAAACCCCCTAGTTGCTTCTGTTAATTGTAGATCCTGCTGCACTTTTTAAAAGGCTTAAGATTCACTTTACATAATTGAAACACTCTTGTTTTATGATCGCCTCCATCATCATGTAGCTGAACTTACTGACACAATACGAGAAGAAGAGCTCTGGTTTGAGATTCTATTGCATTAATGTTGCATATTAACTAGCTGAAAGCAATGCAGAAGAAAAATAATTCTGATTAATAAAAGTTTCATATAAATGGATTTTTTTGTTTGCAATAGACAAACCAATGAAGACTACACCGGGCATTCCCTGAAATTGTTACTGCTGGATAATTGTTACTCTTGAAAGTAAACCATGAAAATAACACCCACATCAAATGACTCAACCCTCCCTCCCCCACCTCCAACCCAACAGCAAATCTTCTCTTTTCCTACACAACCAATGAATCAATCAAAAATAATATTCAGTCTTCAATTTTCCTGTTGTTCTTATAGCATTGCTCCGCCTCCTGAAGTGACATTACCTGACCTTTACTTCAAAGCAAAAGAACCAGTAGAGGGAAACTTGCAGTGGATTTCCTGGAAAATTCAACTCTTCTTCTCCATTCTGCAAAGTCTGGGCAAAGCTGTGGGCTACTTTTCATGTCTTGTCACATCACTTTCTTCTCATGCTTTTCATTACAATACTTTTACAGCTGATTGTGTTGCTTCAGAACAAACAGTGAGGCGAGAAACATGCACCCTGTTTATGGCTTTCTTCCACACCAAGTTTATTTATCTCTTTTCTCTCTACTACACCCCTCCTTAATTTTTTTGACTGTGATACTTTTTTTATTTTACTAGTGGGCAAATATTTCATCATAACTGAGTATAATGCTTACGTGCCAGCATGAAGTTTGACCTGACAGAAACTTTACACTTAATTTTTGAAGAATTTCTTAGATAAATATATGAAGACATGAAAATCTGATTTATATGGATTAAATGCAGGTTAGTGACTAAATACCTTTGAAAATCTGATCTTTAAGTTCTTTGCATCTCAGCTTCCTAACTCTAAAATGGTTCCTGCAGAAGTTGAGATAGGGAGGAGATGGCACTACTGCAGAGGGATCCAAACTCTTGACAAAGGAAAAAGAAGCTGTAGCATGGCATCTATAGTAACCTGGGCTTGTTGGGAGTTAAGAAGGATTATCTCAGGGCCTTGCTGAAAACACTTCTGCTACTGATCAGCAGGTCATATGACCTCATTCTTCGCTTTACTCTGAGGTCATTTATGCAGAGAGATTGTTCTTCAAATACCTGTTCTCTACATGCAGGTGTCTATGAATAGTGGCTTCTTACTCTCATCTTCTCTTGGCTGACTCAATAGCTCGTTTTTGAAATCCTTATTAAAAAACCCTGAGCAATTGAGGCTGCCGGTCATTCCTATCTGGCTGGCAATTCTGATTTGGACAAACATTAAGCATATATCCAGACTCAAATGATTTGGAAAATTTAAGTTAAGAAAATGCTGTGGTTCAATAGTATTGATTGCCATCCTAACTTTGGTACTTGCTGCTAATTCATAGCTCTGCCTTGTCATCTTCCCTCGGATATGTAAAATGTCCTCTGTAATCTTGACAGATAGGCTCAATTACAATGGTAAGATAACTCTATTATTAAGAAGAACTCTAATATAATAAATCAAACTATAAATAACCTTAAAAGACTTTTCCACACAGAGCTGTACTTAACATATGCTTTATTAAGTAGAGTTTATAAATTATACATTTCCTCTTATTCTCAGCATCTCAATTTCACCTTATGAGGCCCATTTCAAACAATAGTATAATGTCAACCTAATCAAAAAAGTCTCATGAAATATATAATTTTATATATTTCATAGATATGGGATTCAAATTAACTTTAGAAGTTTAAATTTTAATTACCTCCCAAATTTTGACTTATTCAAAACTAAGCTGCATATCAACCTATACTATTGTTTACTGAGTTTATTCAACTGTGCAATTAAACATGTGATAATCATCTAGTACTTTTTTTAAGAGACAAGTTTCTCCTTAAGGAAACATTATTGTGAACAAAGAAAGTCTGTAAAAGAAGAATCTGATTTCAAATTTTGCCCTTAAGAGTTAAATCAAGTGAGGTTTTATTTTCTGAATCCCTGAAATTGAATTAACTCCTTTGATTTTGGCTTATATTTCAGATTAGGCCTTAGCTATCTAAGTTAATATTCTAAATTTATATTTTGTCCCTTTATCAGATTATTAAAATATCTTACATATCTGCTAAAGAGAACACAAAAAGGTCTCTGTTTTTCTCTTTCCATCCCTCCTGACAGCAGGAATTGATCGGCTTATTTTTTGGCTTTGGTACCGCTAGGTGAGAGAAGTAGGTTTCACTGATTTGTTCTGAAGGTACTGAAATTTATGACCACTTAGATCTAGTCCAGATGTGGTTCCACAGTTGTGGGCAACAGCCAAAAACCTTTAGCAGCTGTGCAAATGCTTACGACCACGTAGGGAGAAGCAGTCTCTCAGGAAATTTCAGTCAGTCTCACAGAGCATGGAAGCTTTGAATTTAACGCAATATTCATTGGAAAGAAACTTAGTGCTGTGATCTCAGGCACTCTTAGTTCAAATACCATTCTAAAGCTTTTTTTGAATGAACTTTTGGAAGACTAGACTTCATAAGATCATTTTTCATGATAGCAGTTTTCACTGAATCAACTCCATGCATGGTATCTATTATGCTCAAAAACATTGAAAACTCAGATACTCTGCCTGTCCAGTCTAGCCATAAATTGAAGTGCTGCTTCTCTTTTACTCTCATTTTTACAGATGAAGATTCAGCACGTCTATTTGCTGCCAAAATCATAAGAACACACATTGATATTAATAACTGAGCTTTACTTTTTAAACTTTTTTTTTGCATAGTTTTAGTGGTAAATGAAGCAAATATATAACATGTGAGGGGAGTTTCTTCATTGCTTCTGAAAATCAGGTATTTCAAGCTACTAGCAGGGATACTGGAGAGAAAAAATAAGAGTTTGAAAGTCTGCGCCACAGGCTGCTATACAAGTGGTAATTTAATATTAGTTATTTCCTTACAATAAATAAAAAGTAATTTGAGGATGCTGTTGAGATACACTAATATATTTTAAAAAGTTGTCATTTACATTTACATTACATTTACACTGGTAATTAGAAACAATAAACCTGAAAATCAAGAATATGTTATAAAGACAAGCACAAATATATAATGCTTGCATAACATTTTTGACTCTCTGGGAATATTAATAGGGGATTCTCCTCTGTTGCCTGGGAGAAAAAAGAACCAGGCTGGAGGTCAGTTTTCTCCACTCTTAATAAGATTCCTTGGCTTGATTTCTCACCTGCATTTCTGGCAAGTGCCTGGCCTTTTGCCTTCAGCTGCAGTCACAGAGTTTTTATTTGCATACTCGGGCTTAAGGGAGAGAAAGGCTATGGTCATGCAACAACCATCTATTCACTCCAAAGAGCCGTCTTGATCAGCAGTCCTTACAGGTCCTGTGAACAGAACACAGGTCTATTCACATGTCAACAACTACTGCCAGCTCATGCATACCAACACAGATACTCCTGCGTGATGGAAATCTTACTAATATTTCTAGAAAAAGGTTAGTTCTTTGTCAAGAAACATAAGCTTTCAGCTGCTCATAATGGCTTATCTAGTTTGTTTATTAATCAAGCTAAGTCCTAATTTCTTTATTGAGAATAGGCTTGGGACCTTTAGAATTTTGTTAGGAGTGATGCAATGAGAACACTTCTGTACTAGGTCCAATGTCCAGTGAAGTCCATTTAGTTTTGCTGCTTTTGATCAGAAAAAAAATCCAAATAAATACTGTCATGCTAAGATCTTGGACAGGTTGATTAGATCCCTACTCACTGTGCTTCTCTTCACTCTTGTGATTGTTCATAGTGATAGAAGTCTTTGCCCTTGGGTGGGATATAATGGCAAGAAAACAAAAATAGTTGTTTGCAAACATCTGTTTTTCTGCAGCATGGTTTGGAGTTCCACTGTCTGAATGTCATGCAGCCTGCAGAAATGACTGTGCAAGAGAGGGGAGAGATTACTAAAATAATGAATTGGATGTAATTTCTTCTTGATATAGCCTTGTCTCAATGACTTTTCAACCCAATTCAACGCTTTTCTAGAGCCTGGCCAGCATCATGGGAAGGAAGACACTCAGATGGTTCTCTTAGAGCCAGTCGTATTACTTCTGGCAGTGTACACAATATCAATAGTGACACTGTCAGCTCGGTGACAATGGGTTAGAGCTGACCAAATAACAGGTGAGCCTGACATACTACTTGTCCAAGATGAGCTTGTCATAATCTTGTACTGCACTGAACAGAATCTGTGAAGTTGGATTGAACCTAAATTCCCACAGGATGCCTGGTTGAGTTCTCTGATGCGTTCTGTCAAATGCCTTTTATCAGCCATGGGACATGCATAAAAAAGAGAAAGACATTGGTAGGAGCACCAGAGGCAAGATCACGACTGGCTCAGCCTACCTCCCACGTCCTGTTAGAGGTGACACAGTGGTGGTGTTTACTCTTCTCGTAAATGGATATCTGGCAGTCATAATGCTTGCTGAGGGAAGAATATCCATGAAAGCAAGTAACGACTGTAATTGAGCATAGGTTTTAGGAGAAAACAGAAACTACATCTGTTTAGGACACATTGAGGCTGGAGCAAGAATGAGGGAGAAACAAGATTGGGTGTGATGGGAAACAAGAAGGAATGGAGAAGATCGTAGGATTGCAGAAAACACTGCGTTGGAAGGGCACTTTGGAGAACATTTGTTCTAAACTTCAGTTGAAGGTAGAGTGTTAGATTAGATTATCAAGGCCCCTGACAAACCAAGTCCTGAATGGTCCACCACTTCCCTAGGTAATATATTGTTTAAAAGTTAGGATTAATTTCATGGTATTAATTGTAACTAAAATATGAAAGGAAATACTGAAATATTTTCAGAATTATTTCACAAAATTTGCTGAATTGTCTATAGCATCTTTACAAGGAGAATGAGCGAGCTGCAGAAATCATAGGAAGTAAGACAAAATATATTATTCTTTTATCTCTATGGTGGCCTCTATAACACTTTAGGATTAGTGTTTTTCTTTGCCTCATGAAGTTTGCATTTCAAATGGAACCGTTGCACTAACTGTGGAGGGGGGAAAGGGGGAAAGGACAGATAACTGTCATCCTAACATGGTTTATAGAATTCAGGACTAGGGGCGTTTCAGAACTATTTTTCTCACAGACTGGATCAAAGGCTTTAGGGCTGCCAAAACGCTTCCACTTTATCTCAACTACTAAAGTGTTCAAAAGGAAAAGCCATGTTTAAGGTTACTAAGACACAATACTTCCAAGAAGCTGCCTGTCAGGTTGTCTGCACTGAGCTTTGAGCTCGCTTACAAATGCAGTAGTGATAACAATTTCAAACATGGTTTGGTTGGTCAGATGACAATGTCAAAGTTTCCAAAACTCTTTTCAGGCATGATATTTGAGCTCCAATGATATGTAACAGAGATTTTTGGAAAATGTGTTTAAAATATCATAGTTTATTCAAGGTAGAATTACATGTCAAGCAAGTTCAAATGTGTTATTTAAATATGACTCAAAGCTCAAAGTAGACTGAAAGAGACAGGCTGTCCCATAGTAATATGATGGAACATTTCCTTTAATGTTTGTAAATGATGAGGATAAGACAAAAGAGACCTCACCATGTATTTTGAAATAAATATTCATTTCATACAAGCTAATTCATTTGTGGTATAATTTTCAGTCTTTGAAAGGCAAAGAATTTGCTACAGCCCTGTTCTTCTGTTCTTTCTTTATCTTAATAAAGTTTTTGTAGTTCAGATGTCCTAAGATATTGAGACCTTTACTAAGGATGCCCAAAACCCTTCCGGTTATTTGTATGTTCTACTGATCTCTAATTAGGACCCTAAATGGTTTCAAGTGACGTATCCAAAAGTAAAGGTGCACTGTTTCCAACATAACCAGTCTTGCCAAGGGTTTGTGAGCTTTAAGAATAAAATCGAATACCACCAGATTTTTTTTAATATCAAAATATTTACCTGTTGTAAGTCTCCCACTGTTTTTTGTTATGTTACAAAGACTCAAATTACATCGTAATTTTAATACTTGACATGCAGACCTTCTCAGCAGTAGATTAAGAACTGTTTTTTTCAAAAATAAATATACTTATAATACATAGAGATACAATAAATACATCTTATTTAGAAATTAGCAAAGCATCTGAAAGTTTTGTTATAATAATGTTCCAAGAAATATATTCTATATTTCAGTTATATGTCAGGTATGCTAGATAGCTGGCATCCTGCATTTTAAGTGAGGAATTTAGATGGACTGTTTTGGTAAGTATGAACTTTAACATATTTTACTGATGAATACTTTTTAGTGCTATTAATAAGGTTTTAGATAGGCCTGTCTTTTATAATACATTTTCTCTAAGGACTTTTGTATTTTTAGAGCAGCTGTACATTTGTTGTTTTTTTTTTTTAACATGAAATGTTGTTTAGGCCTCTAAGTAATCAGCCCTAAAAACAAGGTACAATATGTACATTATGTACAGAGGGTACAATATGCACATTAACATGAAATTTGTATTTGGTTGTTCATTATAGATAATAATGCCCAGGTTAAAAGGTTAAAAACACTAGGATAAGTTCTCCTAAAAACTTTTCCGTGAATTTAAAAAATCATGAGGAAAGATAAAAACATATCATCACATTATCCATGATACAATTTGCTTTGGAAAAGTCTTTTTTTCCTGAAAAGAATATAGCCAATCATTTAGCACGTAACTGTTATGTGTCTGTCTTCTCTGTGACAGTTGCCTGCAGGGTGAAGAGCCTCAATAGATTTAGGCTTGAGCAGGCATTACTCAAGGGAACAGAGAAAAAAAAGAATTATTATAAAGAAATTAATAAAAAAATTATTCATGTGCTGTTCCATTCAGTCTATAAATGTAAATTCTATTGCTTAAAATTTAGAATTATAGCCAAACATAGCTTTATATTTAAAAGGTCATATCACCTATCAACAACTGCCATTGTGTAAGTTGACATTATCATCAAGGCCTCTGAAATGACTGCGGCCCATCAGACCAAATGTATATAGCTATCCATCCTACACCAAGTATGCAGTAAAAATACAGTCAATTAAGAGGCAGTGTTAATTGACTGGAAAATCATTTGGCTGGCTGTGTGTCTTCAAAGCTAAACAAGGTAGGATAAGAGACATCTGTCCTTTGCTTAGTATTCAATTGGCCCATGAAATAGCTTCAATTCATAGTCTGGTTCTTATTTTCAAAGGTCTTTGGCCTGTCTACCTTGCATGCTTTTCCCAGCACTCCAGCCATATCACAACTCAAGTGTTTTATTCACCAAATTTAAATGTCAGCAACAAGAATCCTTGAATTAGAGACTACAGCTACTCAAAGTTATCAATGTAAATAAGCAATATTTTGAAAGAAACAAATTTGAAGCTCAAAGAATTCCTGGAGAAATGGTATGTAATAGATATGGCCAATCTAAAGTGGTAAATATAATAACATTTCATGTAATCCTCAAGACTATTATTTTAAGTTGTAGAAGAAGGGAAATATAAGCATTTTCATGAGGTAGGGGCAAGTGACTGTGCAGCTGCGTAACAATTTAAATGCAGCAGGCATCAGAACACTGTCCTATTCTGATCATTCTTCTGACCAATCTTTGCTTCAGGCAGAGTTGGCATGCAGTGTCTGAAAAGGATGACAGTGATATTTTGAAATGTCTAAGTTCAGATGAAAATGGATAAAAAGTAATGCTTTCACTTTTAATAGGGAACAGTAAACTGTGTAGTAGAAATACTTAGTGGCTTTATATCTATCCTGGATAACAACTTGTAGTCGAACTTTAGGGCTAGTCAGTATAGCAGAAGTATTTTAACCCAGCAGAAGTCCAGGCAGCAGAGTGAAATAATGTTTTTTGAGGTGGCAACACACAAAATTAGAAGAGAAGGACATAGAAGTTGAAAGTTTTTATATTATCATTGAAAACAGTGATGTTCTCCCACTGTTGTTTACTTCTTAAGACAAAGCTTTTAAAATTCTAGTCAGCAAAGCTGTTATCAGATAAAATGACACTACACAGAAATAATTACCTGATTTTATCAGACAAAGTAAAATTAAAATCTGATTCAGCCACTGCAATTGATACATTATAGGTCATATTCAGATGAGACTACCTGCTCTTGTGTCAAATATAAGGCTGGAAAAACAAGAACTTCAAAATCCAGTAAAAATTCTCATTTGGTCGTATATGTTCTGATTTGAACTTTAACAGTTGATGGTGCTATGAACAAGGTCAATACAAATAATTCCATAAACACACAAACAATTTATACTGAAAATAGAAATTGTACCTTCTCTCAGTAACTACTTTTAATTGCAGTACCAGTGCTCAAGGGAATTATTTTCAACTTTATGAATTGATGATATTTATGTTAAGAGAAAACTTCTCAATTAAAGCCCTGACTAATGAATTTTATTCATTCAGAGAAGAGAAATATTTTCACAATGACCTCCACAATGAAACTTATAAGGAAGAAAGAACCCTTACCTGGCCATCAGCGACAAGGCATCACCTCCACTTTTGGAAAAAAATGTATAGCCACGAAAAAACTCACAAAGAAAATCACAGAAATTTAAAAAAAAAAATCAATTAAAACTGACCCTTAAAATTGAGGATGGATGCATAACTGTAAATTAATTTACTAGGCTGGAACACTGGTAATCTATAGGTAAGATTTTTCAAACATTAATATCAACTAAAAATTAAAAGTTAAATTGACATAATAAAGAATTGATTTCACTCATTCTGGACAATTAAGCAGACTGAGTTTAAATTTGGGGTCATACTGAATTCGTTGTTAGCCAAGCCAAACTTTTCATTTATTTCTCATTCCTGTATATCTTCAAGAGTCAACAACCATAATCGTCATAGGATGGAAATATCAGCAGATGTTGTTGATAGCATTTTGCAAGGGCATAAATGCCCAATGCCAAACCAAAACCAAAATTCACACTTCATGTTAAACACAAAGTGTTTTTCTGCTGACACCTTCTGCTTGACTCCAGCTCTAAATAATACGCAAGTGTTAAATTACTTGACCAGTTACCAGGCTGCTAAAAGCATTTTAGACATAATACTATAAGCAATAATTTTTTATACTGTTGTCAATGAAAACATATCAAAATTAATCAAAGCATGCCAGTTCTTGTGTAAGATGCAGAGCTTTTTCAAAACCCAAATATAAATTTCCTTGACATTTGACATCTTTAAAAAAAAGGAAAAAAATGAAGGAAAGAAAAAGACCAAGAGGCCATCACTATCCTAAGCTGCTTAGAGATAAGGAGGTATTAAAAAATAGAGTTCTGTGACCTGGGGTCATTAATTGATTGTTAGACCAAAAATGAATCTGTGAATAACTACTTTGATTCCCTGTATCATCACAAAAGCATCCTTCCCACATAACGAGTATACTGATAGGAAAGTTTTCATAGCCGTTTTATCACTCCTTTTACCTCAAGCACTACAGGTTTTGGGCTAACGTGAGGTACAGTTCACTAATATACCCTGTATCAATGCACTGACCTTTTACTGTGACTCCTAGCTCCAGGAAGAACTCAGACTTACAATAAGAGTTTAAATTTGAGAGAGGTTATTTTCCAGATCTCTCTTGTTGCTGTTTGGAGGTCAATTGGTTGCAGTGGGGAGAGTAAAGGGTATTTCTAATCATTCTTAGAGCAATGTATTCTGTTAGAGGGCAGTAATATTAAGAAGGAATGTAGGGAAACAGATAAAATGTAATGAAAGTTGCACAGCATAAAGATTTTAAAGATTTTAACTAAACATCTACTACTTCTAGATTGTTGAAATGGCTTAACAAGCTGTGGGTTGACCTGTGAAACCCGATGTTCCAAGGGACTGAGATTGACAGTTGGGTTGGGAACGGTAACCCTGTTAACCCAATGAGGTTTTCAATTCTGAAGCACACAGCAGAGTATCAGTCCTTCTCATTTTCCTGGATGGAAGTAGCAAGAAAGAGATCACCCAAGTTTGAGCAGCCTTGACCATTAAGGCAACATATAAAATTGGTGCATAATGATGAACATTACTGGAATCTGTTACCAAGGGAAGCATGCAGTAGGTATATGGGATAACACTCCTTACTGTGAACACTAGTGTAGAAGACCTCATGCAAAGACACCACTACGTAACAGAAAGGAAGCTACATATGCGTTTCCACAGGGATTCCAGAGACTATAATAAATTATCTTCATGCTAAATATTGGAAAACCATCTGAACTTTTTACCTACTGTCATAAATAATCACTAGATTTTCATTAGATTTGCAATGAATGTACTCTGACGTGATCATATTCATGATTTTAAAGAATATCCCAAACAGTTTTTCAGGACTGGTGATCTAAAAAGTGAGCTGCAACTTACTGATGTGGTTATAGATAGTAGGATTCACTGCTGTACCTGAACTCAGTCATTCCATCATGTCAACAATGACCTTGCCAAAATTACCTTTGCTATAAGTACCAAGAGTTGCTGTGTACAGCAGACCAACTCATTGCGTACATTTAGAGAATCAAAGTGGTACTCAAGCATGATCGAGTATGTGCTAACTGATGGATCAAGGGAAACCTCATTTCCTCTTTCAAAATTACTGTTAAAATGATGTTCTGGGAAACCAGCGAAACAACAGACAAAGAGATGTCTTCCTACTAATGCCAGCAGAGTCATGCAATTTATAGCTGAGAATCGCATTATGCATCCCCTACACCTGTATTGCTCTGGCATGGGCACAGAAACACAGCTACCGTTTTCCGCACCTTTGGGATGAAACATTCTTCTGACTGAGATACTTTTGTATCTTCCCTTCCAGAATCTCTCCTCCTGCCTATCTTCCTTGCACAGCGAATAGCTGGCAGCCACCTCTAAATACTTTACATGTTGGGATGAAGGAAGCAGAGAAAAGGACCGTATTTCTTATCAAAGAAATGGGACAAATGAATACAAGTTAAGGAAAGAAGTAGCATGGCAAACGTTCCTTTAAATGTTTGCCTTTTATGCCTTTCTGTGGCTTGATCAGAACAATTCAAGCAAATGCATGCAAAAAAAAGATAGATCTAAAAAAATGAGAGGAAAAAGGAAGCATTTATCAGTTGAAAAATGAGTTTCCAATCAATCTCTTGGACTTCAAATGTTTCAATTTAAAGTTTATAAACCTTATTTTAGGAGCTTTTCTTTAGCATCTGTAAATCAGATGTATGACAGTAGAGATGTGAAGAGACTGTTCATTTTCTAGTCATCCATGCACCATTAAGACTATCTGCAAAGCACTGTTTGTTCTTCAGTCTAGAAGATATATTTGAAATAAAAATATAACTACTAACAACTTTAATCACAACAGGCATTATTCTGAAAATAATATTTTTTCTTATGTGATTTTAATGCTCAGTCTTACTCTATTTTGAATATAAAAATATAGAATAGGGTATTTGCAACTCCTGTGTAAAACATGATGGAGAATTCAGACTCTGTTTGCTATCAGACAGTATCTTCTCAAATAATGTCTCAGCGATGTGGGACGTGGAAAGTCAGGTAAAAATTAGGCTCTTCTGCAAAAGAACGTTATTTACCTGTCCTTTTCCAATAAGATGGTCCCCCCATCACAAAAATTTGCCATTATAAGGACTCCATTTGAGCAGTGAATCTATTTTGAAAATAGCCACCAAATTGTGCATAGGACAAAATATCTCACGACTAAATGAAACAAAACCGATATGTTGTTGGAAGAATTTTGAACCCTGAAAATCTGGCTTAAAAAAAATAGCAGTCACATCAGATTAGTTTGACCTGAACACTTCTTTTTTTAGGAATTAGGCAACAGAGAGAAATAAAAAGGAACAAGGACAGCAGCGTCAGAAAAAAGCAAGTAACTGCCACTGTGGGCAAAACCAGTAATGAGTGGTAACGAAGGACTTGCTGCACTTTAGGCCTCTAGAATGAATGAGCAAATAGTAGCAGGATACATATACACCCAATAAAGGATAACACAGATAATGTATGCAATTCTGTTGTGCTGGCTGGATCCCCCATGTGTACATGTATAAGTACATTTATTCAAAAAGCTATATGAACGTGCCCCAGAAAACCTGAACAATCCTTTCCAAACCAGCTTTCCACAGTTTCTACCTCTTTCTCCCTTCTGATTTAGAACTAGCCAAACAATTAAACTTGAATATTATTATTCTCAGATTCTGATTGCTAAAACCAAATTTATGAATCTTCTAAAATTCGACCTGGCATTACAAAACTATATGTGCTTACCAGTACAACTCATTACTGCAAGTCATAATAAAGGTAAGCATACCAAATAGCTATATTCCACATTTCATATTCCATTAGTTTCTGCTTGGTCGAACATATAAGAAAAATAACTTTGCTTTTTTTTTTTTTTGAGACTGTTACCATGAAAAAGGACTCACAAAACACCAAGAGAGGCCCAAACATTCCTTTTAAGAATGTTTTATTTCTATTTGACAAAAATATGGCTTATACTTTTTTTTGAAGCAGAGTTCAATTTACACATGACTTCATTCCGCTTCTCCTCGTACTTGGAAGGTAATCACAGGGTCCAGATGCCAAGCTGTGAAAGATCTTCTCCTTTCAGTTTCTTTCTGAATTAAATTAGATTTTGACTTGAGAAATGTGACCACATTATCTGTTTGAACATAAGGAAACTGCACAAATCCCTCATAAGACCTATGTAAAACTCCTTTTATGTTTAAGAAGGGGCAATTTTCTCATGTCCATATTTCTTAGAAAGGAATCTATGCTGCCCTTTAAGGAACTTGCACTCCAGTGCATATTTTTCTGGCGCAAGTTGAATTTGGGAATCAGTAGGAAAATTCATAATCAATTGGTTATGCAGCATAGCAATTAGATCAAGTTGTTTGAAGATTCCCAATGCAATGATGATTCCATAATACAGCCAAGGTGCCACAGTAAACTGTAAATATAGCTAGGGCTATACATTTTATGATAAACCTCACTTGAAAAAAGTGTAAGGTTTGTCAAAACAAATAAATAAAAAAGGTAACCCCCCAAAAAGGACCCAAGGACTTCAGTCTGAATCTCCACTGCAACTCTATCTGTGTTCTCTCACATTGTTTTCTGTAGCATATATGAGACTAGTAGAAGAACAAGTGTATGCTCTCTAACTTCATTTAATGGGTCTAGTACAGTGGGGATTTTGAGGTGGACCAAGAGGCAGTAAAGCTGCCCTGAAAAAGTGTGAAATTAATAGTTTAAACACTTCTATTGCATATAGACATTTAAGAAGTATCTCTGTAGTAAGATAATACTTGTATTAGGGAAATTATAACTCTCAGAGAAGAATTTATATTTTTTTAATATCTCTTTTCTTTTTTGCTGTACACTGATTTGTTCTTCACAGTTATGTGGACTATACTACCCAACATAATTGAAAAATAGCTTTTTGAGGGTTGTGTTCATAACTGCTTTTAAACAATATTTGTATTTCTGAATTCAGTTTGATTTTATTGAATGCTTCAAATTTTCTACCTCTAAATCTGTGGTTTTTTCTAACAGTGAACACAATTTATAAACATAGAAGTTGAAAGGCACTTTTAATATCACTCACAACATTATTGTAATTGTGAATTTTAAAGTATATCTAAGACATCCGTAGGAGAAAAAAAAATCCTAATAGTGTGACATCCATGCCCCAATACAGTAGTATAATAGATAAAGGTTCAAAATAAAAGATCAAAAATAAGCACCGCTTTGTTATCCATGATCCAATAAAGGTGAAATAAGCTGTGAAGGCAAGCATTATAGACACATGAGCCAGCAGGAATACTGCCAAGAATAGTTCATGGGCACTGAGCAGCTGGATGAAAATCACTGCTTTTTCAGGACCTTTGGACACATTTCTAGGCCAGGGGCTCAGAAGCAACCTTACCACTGCCCCTAGTCAGTGTTCCTTCGAAGTACAGTTCATAAATATAAATCAGCTGCTGCTTAAGTTGGCAACAGCAACAGTTCAAAACCCTATAAGTACTGCATTTACTTGTTGGCCTTTAAAAATGCATTAATTGGCTGTTTCGTGTCATGGGTGAGAGGGAGAATGTAGGTGGGGGTAGAATCACATAACCATTTTTCCCACCCTCCCCAGTATGCTGTGCACTTCTAGCAAAAACATTGAGAGCAACTCATGAGCTAGGCACTTCTCTGCACCAAATGTCCCACAGAAATCAGTAGCTAGTCTGTAACTTAGTTGAAAGCATGTGTGTCTAACAGGTGTGATGAAGAAGCTAAGAATTCAGACCTCCATTGTTCCTAAATTAAATAAAAACATTTATAAAAGTAATGCAAGAAAGCAGACAAAGGCAAATTCTCAGCATGAAATTCCTAGTCCCCATAAAACTGTCCACACAAAACAGACATTTTTGATAGACAGGATCCATCAAAAAATACTACAATTTGATAAGTTAAATAGTAAATGTATTTATAAGTTCAGCGAGAAAACTAGAATATTTTACCTTTCTCAGCCATATAAAATCAACAAACTAGAGGATAGAATGTTTGAGGAAAGCATGCTGCTCTGCAATTCTCCTGACTTTCTTGCTAGATAGATTTGTGTTCTAGGGAGAATCTTTAAGAAATGTTTAATAAGAACTTCTGTATAGCAACTTCAACATCCACGTGACAATACTTTAGTGTCACACCTTGGGTGAAGCTCCATCTGTTGTATGGGCTGTCACCAGGTCTCTGGGCTTGGGTCTTTCCTTGCTATTTTCTGAAATGCTCATGCATATTATAAATCACTTTTTCTAATGGTCGATTTTTACACCAATCAAAAATATTTCCAGCATATTCACAAGAATATCTCTTAATTTTCACTCTAAAAGCAAGTTAACAGAAAACAAAACAACAACAACAACTCTCCTCCTCCAAATCAAAATCAGATCAAAATCAAAAGGTTTTCAGCCTTTACAATATTAGTTGACTTAGTTTTAGAAGAATATTATTATGTAAGGTTAGCAATTTGGAATAATATCTGTACATATGCATTAAACAGAAATATGAAGTAAAAGAATAACTCAAATTATTGGGATAGATTAGAATATTCAGAATTAGAACAAACCAAAATTCTATGACTGATCATTATCTTCAAGCCTTCAGTGGCTTTATAAGCCCAGGAGATTTGATTTGCATTGAATAAATGTTATAAGATTCTAATCACTATATGATACAAACCAAATTTAAACAACTACAACTCATTAAAAACATAGAAAAAAATTTTACTGAGGTGAAATTTTCATGAACAATAATACAGTTAGGGGAGAAAAAAAATTGTTTCTATTGCTGTGGTTGGTGTACCTGCTGTCAGTCTTTGCCTAAAGACTGGATGAGACCTTTTAGCCTATATTACTCCGTATTATTTCTAAAGGTTCTGAGTTTAATATTAAGACAGGAGGCATCAGCTGTTATATTAAAACGCAAATCAGAGGCAAAATAAAAAGAATGCAGAAACAGTCTCGAGGCTAGCTCTGTGCTTGGATTGCATTTGTACATGTTTATGTTATACTGTAAACAAAAGCCAACTCCCCAGCCAGCATTGTCTGGAAATGAGCTACAGTGTGAACAGAAGAAATAAAAAAACTGGAAAGCAAAGTGCTTAAAATTATTTTAACTATGCTGATGAATATCACCCAGAGAATATAATATTGTTTCACAGACGTTCTTATTCCTTCTGGTTTTCTTTACTCCTATCCCAAACTCTCCAAAACCCCCAAAACAAAACAATCATGACCACCAATGATTTTATTAATATTTCTAAATGTAAAATAAAGGAAGTATCTGACATGCATAATTCTTTTAGCGTGATAAATTTCCAAAGGATTAGTTTTCTTGAAAAAATATTTGAAATTCTTGCACAGAGATATTCAACTCAATCAAATACGTTTTAACCGTAAATAGATAAAAAATGCCAGTACTAGTATAAAGCTTACGTTCTTATAGATTCATACACCTTATGGAGAGAGATGGGGCAAAAACCGGTTCTTTGACTTTATTGGCCAAGCTTACTTTTAATTTTTTTATTACCTAGAAAAGGTTATTTTAAATGTGACTTCTTTACCTCAGCTACCCAATACTCATAAATAACTAAATAACAAGAACCTACTGCCTTATCTAAAATTCTCATCCTACACTAAAGATAAAATCCTCTCAGAATCTGTTATTTTTGCCTATCTTGATCAGTAAAGTAAGCGACGCAATATATCTGTTCTGTGTTTTTTTGAAGTATGGGCAGAGAAATATTATTGGTTACTTTATTGGCTTTCATATGAACTGACTCATTTTGTCTGATCATTCTGTGGCTATGTCATGTTGCTCATATTTTGAAAATAATATTTTCCTGCTAAATACAGCCTTTAAAGATAAATGTTCTTAGCAAACATTCTAATTTTGATTATAATTGTTGTTTATACAACAATCTAAATTATTTATAATTTCTTTCTCTGTGTTATGATGTGTATTCTAAAGACATAACAATGCAGATGTGTCCTCTTCTGATAGTAACTATGTCACATGAGAAAGTTCCTGTTGCCTTACTCTCCCCATGACATTTGGTACCATATCCTCCTTCTGGAGATTACCCCAGGCTGGTGTCTGCTAGCTGAGGTGTGCAAAGGGTTTCTTCCTCACCCATTTCAGTTAAATAAGGTGGTTTCGTTCAGAGAGTTTAAATAACGACTCTGTACTTGCCCATCAAATTTGGACTCAAATGGATTAGGAAGAAATCACACAAGCATTTCTGCTGGCATAGCTGGTGAGGCAGTAAACCTATTCAGACAGCCCAGCAGCAGATATGTGGTTGTATGACAGCAATGTTGGGAGTCTGAGAACTTTCTGCAACATAAACCTATTCTCTTAGAAAACATGTCAACCACCCCCTAAAAGCACCAGACACCACTCTTATAAAAAAAAAAAAAATAGAGAGAAGCAAGTGGCAGATTTTTATCTCGTTTACATTCAGGCACATCTAAAAGCTTAAACATTTAAAATGATACTTTACAGAATTGCAATTAGTCAGATTTTGCAGTGCAACAGTCTGGGTATGGGTGGGTTCATACATATTGCAAATATACAAACAGCAGTCAAAACACTTCTTAGAAACTTCAAGATGGCTGAAAGGTTTTGCAAGCTCTTTAAAATTCCCATTAACTCTATGATATGAAAAATCGTTGCTCATTTGGTGGTCCCATGGAAAGTAATGGGAGCTTTGCAAAGTCTAAAGGATGCATAAAAGAGCTGATCAATGTGCAAGAGAGAATACAGCAACTTAAGATCATATGCCATTTTGTATGGTGCAATTTAATATTCCAGAATTTATAATGCATATCTTTAAATAAGTTAATAATGACAGGTTTGGAGTTAGTGCACATTGTGTTCAATTCTTACGATAAAATGCTTTAATCTGAAAATAAAATACATTGGGAAACTTCTATCAAGTAAATTTCGTCTTGATGAACCTTCATGAGCACAAGAGAAATAGCAAAATAATCAATGAACAGGATGAGTTCACTGACAGAAAAGGGATATAATCTCCAATTATGGGATTTCTAAGCCTCTGTTAAGTCTTTAAATCTTAACTTGCATTAACTAAGTTGCTGTGATTATACTTCAAACTCAGGAAATTCCACACATCCAGTCATTTATTGAATGCATTTGTTACTAAAGACCAAGAAGATATATTTTCAGGAATAAATAATAAGCCTTTTTCTTCTAAGTTGCACAGACAGAACTATAAATAGCACCTATGACTAAAAATCACTTCTAGATTTCTTTCAGAATCACTCCATAAATAAAGTAGAATCTGAAATTGTAAATGTACTAAAGCCAAGCTTTTGATTTCATGACAAAACTTCCATCCAGCAGAGTCAAATACCAGGACTCACACTAAAGGCTATCATACTCAAGATTTCACTTCTTATCTATGTATATTAAAATTAAATAAGTAAAAATAAAAAGGCAGAATGAAAGAAATGGAATAAGAATATTAGTGTGGTGATACTGAAGGACCTCTGAAGGTTTCCTGTCACTTACACCGTTTCAGGGGCCTTTGATCCAAAAGCTGGGCACAGGAATTGCCATACTGTTCTCACAGAATGATAGAGTATCCTGAGTTGAAAGGCACCTTCAGGAATCATGGAATCAAATCCTGATTCCAGAATCAAATCCTGGTTCTGCACAGGACAACCAAAATATCACATCAGGTGTTTGAGAGAACAATCCCAAAAATAATGTCTTGTGTCTAAGAGCACTAGCCAAATATTCCTTGTTACAGCTGAAGACCGTTTAAACTTAGTTTCCCAGATGTACCGATAGTTCATGGTGTTTTCTATCCCTCGAAACTGGAGAGAGTAGCATTATCTACATTTCTGAAAACAAAAATATGAAAGGGGTTGTTTTCTTTTTTGCCATTCAGTCTTTTAATCTTTGAAAATGAAGAAATTAAAAAATTGTGATGCACCACATTTTCTCCTTAAAATCTAATTTTATGTTTTAGGGGTTTTTTTGGCATCTCATATTTTAGCATTCGACATAATAATAGCTTGTTTAAGACAGCTGATATCATAGAGGACATAGGATAAACCTCAGCACCTTCTTTTTATCATGTTTAAATTTAATTTATCATAGTATTTCATACTGACAATGACATATTAATGGAAACTTGAAATCTGTGATCCCTTCCCACAAAATTCCTCCTAAATAAAAAGTTATCTGTTATACAGAAAAGGAGTGAAATAGTAAATTTCAGTATTACTGGATGAAATTTTCTGATCTTTCAGGCATGTTGAGAAAGTAGCAGTGGCATTTTGCTGTCTTTCCTCATACACTGTTCTAATACCCATTCATACCAAATTAAGCACGCTAATTATTGACTGACTGTGATGTGGGAGATACTGGTTCTCCCAGCCAGACCCTTTCCCTCACAGACACCACCCTCTAACCACTGCGTATAAAATGGAACATATCTAAGTACTCTTAGCTTCTCTTCCTTCTGAATTTAGGAAATTGTGAATCACATTTGTAAGTTACATTGTTTCCAAATTTGTTTGTATAAAATAATTGAAATTTTGTACAAAAGGTATTATCTTCCTCCTCCTCTGCATTGTTTTCCTTTCATAAATTCAAAATAATATCATTTGCAGAGTAAATACTAACCCCATTTCTTTGGTTGTATCTGCAAAAGAGATGATTTGTTACCTCTCATTTTATACCTGACTGGGAAGTGTAAAAAAAACCACCTTTCCTTGTGTGTGAATAAATTCTGACTGAAGTGTACTATTATTAAATATCACATAAAGAAAATACAGTTAGAATTATCAGACCATGGGCCTAAAGTCAGACGAAATTAGTACATTTTCACTATTCCTATAAGTAGAGGAAAGCCAAAGAAAGAAAGTGTTCCCAATACTGACTTTTTATTAACTATCAAATTAAATACAAAATACCATGCATACCAGGAATGTTACATTAGCAGTCTTTTGCATGCCTTAAAAAACATAATGTAAATGGAATAGATATGAATATGGAGTATATTTAAAATGGGATAGCACAAATTAATAATTCAGTACTGATACTCAATGACTGAAATTAATTCCACAAGGAGGTCTACTGTTTGAAGAAACTTTGAGTTGGAAATTGTCTTGTTTATTTTTAAAAGCAGCTATTATTGTCAATAGTCTGACTTGGCCTTCATAGATCCCATATGTGCTTTGAAGATTCTCATTAATAAAAATACATTTTTTTATTTTCTCTGGTAAGAGACATTCATGGTTTCTGAAGAAATAGAATGGGCTATGTCAAATAACTAATGAGCTTTTACCCTCCTTTTTACTCCTAAATGCAGAAATGCTTCCAATTTGGAAAGAAGAAAATGAAAACCATGCAAATCTTTGTGGAGGTAAGAATGCCTCAGAGCAGAAGGCAAGCTTTGCTTCAAAATTGCATGCAAATTCTCCCTTTTACACCTTTTAGCACTTCCTTTGAAAGGAAGTGGTGCAAGATACTCTTCTGGCATGCTTAAGCTGAATCCACATTACTGCAATATTTCTTGCAGCAATTTAACTCCAATACTCTCTTTATTGCTCATGACTTGCTTTGAGCAATCTCTGTATGAAGGAGCTCGATGGGGATTGGAAGTGGAAGAGAAGGAAGTCAAGGATAATGTTCCTGTTCCAGATTCAGCATTATTTCTGAAAAGGCAGTTGGCAAAAAACTGTTTGCAAAATTAACTTCCAGAATAAGTGAGAAGTGTGAATATTTTCTGCAGCTGATTTTATCTTTTGGGGCTTTGTGGTGTCTCTGTAATGGGAACTAATGGTCTTGGAAAAAAAAATAGCTTTTATTACCGCAAATTGACTTGCTGCCAGAAATTCTTCAACCTCTGTGCCTTGCAGTCAATCAGCCACTTGAATACCCTGGACTTACAATCTTAGGAAAATTTTGCCTGAAGGCACAGTAAAAAACCTAACAGACTCAAACAGTAGAAATGCTTTGGTATTGCTTCACTTTCCAAAGACATAATAAAAAATCAGAAACAAAAACCTAAAAAAAAGCCCATCACCCGTAAATAAAAAGTGAATAACTGAAAAAAAAAGTTTTTTAAATGTAGTGGAAGTAAAAATTATTACATAAACAACATATCTCATTACTGTTTGGGAGTCCTTTCCAACACATTTTTTACAAGACCATGAAGGCAAAAATAATGGCGGATGGAGGTCCGAATCTATCACGGCAGGTGTTAGAGAGCTTACCAGAAAGGGACTGGTAACTCTGCCAATAACTAGCTACAAATTCTAACTTTAGAAGTCTTCAGCTTTTCCCAGATTTCTTTCGTAGTACTCTGATCCCTAAATTGGATTTAGCATCTGGAGTCCCTGCTTGCAATTTATTATTTTATCTGTCTGAAGTAACCCTTAAGGAGCAGTAAGTCAGTCGCCTTGGAAGCCTTGCTGTTGACGGCAACAAGATTGTCTCCACCCTGGATTTCTGCTCCTTTGACTTAACAGGTCTGCACAGCTGCCAAGAAGTTAATTGTGCTCAAATTCTTTGCTGGAGTACAACCCCTAGCAATAGACCTGTGTTTTGTGCTCAGGTAGTTCATGATGCTTCCTTTCTGTTTTATCTGCTGCATAAATTAACTCCGCAATTCTATGGTGTTTTGGCTGCAATAGAGTAAATTCCCTTCATACCAGCTTGTAGAGGGCTATGTTTTGGATTTGTGACCAGAACAGTGTTGATAACTGTCATGATTTCACCCAAGCTGGCCACCACACAGCCGCTTGCTCACTGCCCCCAGGTGGGACAGGGGAGAGAATTGAAAGAGTAATAGTGAGAAAACTCATAAGTTGAGATAAAAATGGTTTAATAGGGAAGGCAAAACCCACATGCACAAGCAGAACGAGGAATTCATTCACCACTTTCCATGGGCAAGCAGGTGGTCAACTATTCCCAGGAGAGCAGGGCCCCATCAAGCTTAAAGAGACTTGGGAAGACAGACACCATCACACTGAACATCCCCCACTTCCTCATTCTTCCCCCAGTTTTATATGCTGAGCATGACACCGTATGGTCTGGGATATCCCTTTGGTCCATTGCAGTCAAAAGCAAAATGAAAACATCCCTTAATTATCAACACCGTTTCCAGCATAAATTTAAAACAGAGCCCCATACCAGCTACTGTGCAGAAAATTAACTCTGCCCCAGCCAAAACCAGCTCAATAGCTCAGAAATGTTTTAGTTATTGCTGAGCTTGCACAGCATCAAGGTCTTTTCTGCACCTCTCTCCCACCAGCAAGGAGGCTGGGGGAGCACATTTACATGGGAGGGGGCACAGCTGGAAAAGCTGGCTCCTACTGACCAAAGGGATATTCCATACCACATGATATTGTGCTCTTCAATAAAAGCCAGGGGAAGAAGGAGAAAGGCAGAGACATCTGGGATAGAGCACCTTTCTTCCAAAGCAGCCATTACACACGATGAAGTCCTGCTCTCTTAGAAATGGCTAAACATCTGAAAAGCAGTAAATTGATTCTTTATTTTGTTTTGCTTGTGTATGAAGTTTTTGCTTTACCTATTAAACTGTCTTTATCTCAACCCACAAATATTCTCACTTTTACCCTTCTGATCCTCTCCCACATTCCACTGAGTAGGGAGTGAGAGATCAGCTGCATGGTGCTGAGCTGCCTATTGAGGTCAAACCACAACATCAATTATACAGTTTTACTTAAAGAAAAGTTTTAACGACATCTACTGTGGGTTCGGGGTTTTTATTTCTTAAATAAAAGAATGAAATTTTTGTATTCCTACATGTTTATAACAATCAGGGCCTCCATAGAGGAGGTAAATTTTACTTATCACTTGGGATGCCAATTAAAAATTAGTTTACTGTACTATATTAATAACCTGAATATTATAACACAGAAATGTAAAGAAACCAACTGCAAAGCTCATCACAAGGCACACGCAGATGCACCATGGCATAAAAAGAAAACACTTAAAAAATGTATGAAATAATGATAAAGCTATGTAAAATATTTTTTCAAATTATACAACCATTCTCTTTGTAGAAATGCTCTGCAATTTCATGTAAACACAATTCTATATAGAAATGTAATCAACAATCTGGATGACCAAGTTGTTTAATCAACAATTATTTTCCTTTAGCTGAAGACAGCAAACCAGCAGCAAGGTTACCTGTTAAGATAAGTATAATTTTTCTGCTCCATACAAACTGTGTTCTGAAAGACACCTTTCTCCTCTCAAACACCAACTGAAAGAGGGTAGATAAGATATGAGGAAGAAATTTAGATAAGATATGAAGAAGAAATTTTTCCCATTGAGGGTGATAAGAACCAGAATAGGCTTCCCAGAGAAGTAATGGAGGTTCCTTCCATGGCACCAAAGGTCAGGTTAGACAAGACTTGAAGCAACCTGATCTAGTGAAAGGTCCCTGCCCATTGCAGGGGCTGGGGTAGGATAGAAGCTAGGTGATCTTCAAAGGTCCTTCACAACCAAAAGGTTTCTATGATTCTATGAATCTGCATTAAATATCGCACGAGGCTTTATGGTGTATTTTGTGCAGGGTTTTCTTCATATTTGTTTTCAGCATTGCAGTGAAAAACTATGGAATCCTAACAGAGCCAAGTTTTTCCACATTGTCTTAAAATTATCATTTTATTTATACATATCCTTTTTCTTGCTAAATCCTTGATAATGTAACTGTTGTCAGTTGCTTTTTGTAAAGACTCCTTCAAAGTAGACAAGAAAGCAATAAATCTTAAATTCATGCACACGTGCATTCACACAGATTTCATTCACACAGAAAGTAAGCATGAAACAAACTTCTGCTTTCTGGATAATCTGAGAGAAGAATAATGTGGTCAGGAAATATTCTAGGTATAAGATGATGTGAAATAAAGTACAACAGGCCACAACAGGCCAAATCAGATTTTCAAAGTGCTGTATCAGCTTGGACCACCTCTCATCTGACAGTGAGTCCCCCAATACTCAGGTAAAAAGAGCTTCATAGCTACACATCCACTGTGCATGGCAAGTCCAGACAACGAAGTCCACTCTCTGAACTGCAGCTCTCCAGTGGCAAGTATGAATGGAACCCTCATTTCCTACTTAGAAAGGCTTCCTACTGAAGTAAAGATGAAGAAAATACACTGAACTCTGACTGCAAGCCTGCCTGTTAGCCAGCTTCCCTTAAGGGCTATTGTACTTTGCTCAAACTTACAAATGACAGCTTCAAAATACACAAAAGTGTTTAATTATGACACACATGCCTCAGTTTAAAGGATCAATATAATAAAGAATTGCTAATATGTATTCTTCTTGAGTACAGTCATTGTATGCCAAACTGCATAATTTATTTATGAACATCAGCTGCTTTTGTAGATTGTTTTCATTTCCACCTGCATTGCATCTTTTTTTTTTTCTACTTCATGAAAATTCACTAAAACAGAATTCTGCAAGACCAATAATTGGCACATAATATAAACACCAATTTGCTGAGGTAAAAAATAGCTAGAGTATGGAATTTCATAGAGAATTCATAGCCATTCCTTTTTGCTTCTTCTTTTTCCTGCCTTCTCCAGCCCCCCACTTTTCAGATATTATCCTGTGACACATGCAGGTTTAGTAGCACTAAGTGCTTGCCTAGCAAATTATCCTGGGTGCACTGCAATATATTTGAAAGTGCTGCAAGCAGTAATCTGCAGTTATTTCCAGTACCACTGAAATGCATCTATTACAGTTTTCAATTCTCACTACCACCTTTCACTTGTATGAATTTTGGATTCAGTCCCCATTACACCACTGATTGCAATAAGAATTTTCCTTGCTGTCTGTATTGTGAGTATAAGATAAAGATCATAGTCAGTGTAGCAGCTCCACAGCCCATGATCTAAAATCTCTATTTCCATTAAGAGTACTGCTGTGTGGAACACACAAAACAGTTTTGTGACTCTACATGACGACAATAAATGAATAGAGAAATTTTGCAGTAATACAATTGGTAGAGAGCCTAGTAGTGTTTCTCCATTATGTAATAGAAGAAAAGGGGTAAAGTTATAGAATCTTTTTCTTAGATTAATTATGGAGAGAAAAGTCTATCAGTACTTCCAAGAGCTGCTGTGCAAAGGAAGCATGAACATGCTGAAAAGACTGGTTTTAAGAAGTGAGTCCTGGTCTCCTCAGAGCAAAGCATTTAAAATACAAATATGGCCAAGCTGGGTGTCTTATTTTTATCATAAAAGTCATGCAAACATTGGATTTTAGCAGGCTTCAACTAAAAACAATGAAAATTCATTATGCTCAGTGTTTTCATCACTGGATTTAATCTCTAACAAAGTCCAGACCCTTAAGCAAGTAAAAAGATATTTTTCTATTAAAAATGACACTGAAGAATCCTCATAAGCAAAGCACAGGTGATATATTTCAGTACCACTATAGGAAGAAATAAAACGGACACACATAATTTTTACTGAAATCAGTTCTGGTTTTCGTTTTCTTTTTAATTTTTTTTTTATTATTATTTTTCTTTTTTTTTTTTTTAACAACATCTCAGTTTCTATTTGTTATAAGCTAAGAGAAAACAGACGTTAAGCTAAATAACACACAATTATGTTTTTTTCTGTAAGGTTAACAGACAAAAGTCTTTTTGTGCAGTGGCAGTCCCAGATATTTTTGCCAACCTGGGATATGTCCTTTCTTCCTCCTTTCAGCTTACTTATTAATAACCAATTCCATGGCCTGTGGTGGCGTACATATCTGTGGTGGCATGCATACACTCCATTACTGTCTGAGATATCAGAAGTTTGCTTAATTTGAGACGTGGTTATTTTTAAAAGAATGTGAACTGTGGTAACACATGTACACGAAATTGCATGCATTGCAGGAATGTTTCCAGTTATGTGACAGAGGGTGTGCATCTTTCAAAGGAAGGGAGAAATACATAAAGGAGTGGCAGTTCCAAGAGAAAGAAAAAAAAAAAGAAAAGAAAAAGGTTAAATAAATTTAAAAAGCAAATACTTTCAATGAGAAAAAAATAAACATAACTTACAGTTGACCCTGGCCAGCTTTAATTTATGGGGTGAAAATGGGACACGCTCAAGCTATCTTATACAACCATAACACTGAAAACCATACACACATTTAGGACTCAATAAGTGCTCTATTTACTAGACAGGTATTTTCATAACTATACTACATGCATATCTTATTTCAGTTTAACATTACTATGACTACAATCAACTAATATCAGTTCTGAAAATATACACACACTGAATCATGGTATGGAGTGTCCAGAATAGAAATAAAAGCTTGTGAAATTACCTTGAAAACACTTCTTCAAAGTAAACTTGATACAGTGGGTAGTATTAGAGACATTGTTTTTTCAATAAGTAAACACCACAGTCTTAGTACCTAACACCTCATCAATATTACTATATAATACTGTTAAATGTGCAAAATGACAGAAGAACAGTTAAACTAAAACATAATGAAGATGGAAAATTGCACAAAATGAAGCAATATGGAAAGAGTATTGCTTATTTGTTCGTTCCATAAGAAGTATGAAATTATATAAAGCAGCTCTGCCACTCAGAAAAGTCTCATAAAAGAGAATTTAAATTTTTTTTGTGGACCTGATGACCTCTAGATTTGACCTGTTTCCTGATGAAATTTGCATCTTTAAAAAAAGAGACATTTGCTTTCTCCTCACACCATTCGGAGGTCTTTTTTTAAATTAATTTAATTCAAAATACCAAATTTTATCCAATAAAAAGATGGCAGGATGAAATTCCTAAAAGAAAAATTCTGCTTCAAAATGTGTTTACAAAAAACCTCATCCGCAACATTATTACACAAAATATTGCAGCCACATGGGACCAAATAATTATTTTGTAAGTTCCATGGGGTGCTACAAAAACCCAGATGGCATTAGGCTTTACGTCTTTGCAATTCATTTTGTTTTATACATTTTACCACAACATATTTTGATAATACCAAATAAATATAGAAAAACTAGTCACCAACATTCTTTAAAAGAAAATTAAACTGGGTCCCCACAGATTTGTTCAGGAAAGGCATGAAGAAACAACTTCCTTAAAAGAACCAAACAAGCAAGGAAGTCATCATTTAGTACACTAAAGGTCAGCTCAATGTGTTGAACTCAAGGAAAAAGCATTAAAGAAATTAAGTAAATCTGAAATTCTTTGATCTCTATGGGAGCTGCAAATTCTTGGTGGATAAGACCTCAATTGAAGAATGTTCCAGACAATAAGTTATGTTCTGACCATCAGGAAGCACACATATTTGAACTCTCACAGATAGAAGTATTCCATTATAATGCAACAAAACATATTCTCCGCATGGTGTTTCTCATGTATTAAACATGACAGTGTAATGATTTATGCACTGTTATTTCTGTAAAATTATGAGCTGCACATTCTCACTGAACCAGTCCATGTCTTCTTCTTCAAACTTTCAAAATGTGTGCCAACAGCTGTTTTGTTGAGAAACTCTCAAGGCTTTTTTTTCCTTCTACAAAACCAGATACTTCTCATTATTAGAGCAAATGCTTAAAATGTGACTAAAAGCGGTAAAATACTCTCCTGATTTAGAATCTATGGGTGACTTTCAGAGTTCATATGATAAGAAATCTTGCATAGTTTGTGGACTTGGTACAACTTTAAAGCAGCCTTACAATTTATGACATTTGTTTGGGGCTTATTTTGCCAAGTTGTACCTTATTACCTTGCATTTTATCTAGGTCACCTTGATTCTACAAATTGGTGCTTCCAGATACAAAGAATGAGAACTGGACATAGGACTTGTATTTTTATCCAAAATATTCATTTAAATTTGGTATAACATCCTACATATAGCAAATAATTTCCCAATATTGTAAATAATAATTATTTCTCAGCTAAAAAGAAATCTGTTCATGTAAAAATTATTTTTAGGCAGTAATATATTTATTAATAACAAAAAGAGCTAGAAAGAGGGGATGCCAACCAAGCTCTGGCATTTAAGGATGAAAACAGTGTTTGTGAGAAGCATACAACACTATAAACATAAGTTAACACTTTTAAAAACATCAAGGTAAAAGTTATATTTTAAATACATTTATGTCAAATAAAAGAAATTAGTAATTATTATATAAACACCAAAAAATCCATATGCAGTTTAATAAGTGCACTGATTTTCAAAATGCTGCCTGCAAACTTGCTTGCTGAAACATACTGTATGATTATATTTCGCACTGTGACAAGGCAAACTTCCTAACTTCTTTGATATCAGTTTAACTCCACTCTAATTCTGTTTGAAGCTAAATGTTGATTCATGTTTTTTTCAAAGCTGACTCTTTTTAAAAATGTCTATCCTTGAACAGCCTACTGACACATCTGGCAGAGTCACATGAATGCAGACAGAATTCTCACTGAGCAGACATGTTTAAATGGAAAAATCAGCATTGTTAAATGTTTGCAAGATAACCGGTAAGATGCTTTCTGCATTTAATGTAAATATGTCCTCATCAAAGGAGCAGGAATTTAGCAAGGGTAAACTAACCACTTGACTCACTAGAAGCTCATAAGGTCTGAATTTAGCACTATAGTCAGGTTAAGGTTTTCCTCACAGCGTGATTAATACTATTTAATCAACTATTTTAATCAACATGTTAGCTCATTAGAAATAATAGAATTATATTTTATTTTCTCAAAGTTTTTTTGAGCAGTTCATTCCATTATAAAAACAGCTACTACCGTGGAAATTGATATTTTCTCAATACAGGCTTTAACACACTTATGCTTATAAAGCACTGACAACAAATTGATTTGAGCTACTCTAGCAAAAACCAATTTTTTTAAAAAATGGGGACAAATATTTCTACAATTTGTCTTGTACAACTAATGCTTTGGGTTGTACAACAGACTTTTTTCTCCTCTTTACATAAGAAAACCCCAATGAAATATGATAGACTATCCATCATAGCCTGATTTTAAAATATATTCTCTGAGTCTTCTTTTGAAAACCAGAATCTAACTTGCCCAAAACAGAAAAGGTTGCACTGTTGTAAGAGACATAGGACATATTCTAACCAGTCCAGAAATCTCGATCCAAGACATCTATAGCAACCTTAATCTCTAGACCCACAACGTGCAAAGACTATGATGAAATCCTCGTTAGCTTATTTACCGAATTCTGTAGGTTTGAGAGAAAAGAAACGGAAATTTAACAACATAAATTATTGAGACTGGTTAATTTTAACTCTTCCCAGCTGGTTCTCAAAAAATGTGCACCAGTTTCCTGGTATGAATTTGGTTTAGTTCAGCTGAAAAAGGTACCATCTAATACACTTCTTGCCAAGGAGGAACTCTGGATTGTTATACACAGTTAATTTTGCAACTGTAAGACCTGGTGCTGAATGGGAAACAATTTCATGTACTGGCATTCCAGTGTAAATAGAGTTATAGTGTCTAAATGTACTAAATATATATCTAGGGTACATAATTCCTGCTATTCACCAGCCTGCTTTTACAATAGGGGATGTCTGAGCCATCACAATCTGAGACACCCTAAAGTAACATGATAAGAGGCCAGATGGGACTTCACAATAGTGTGAGATTTACATCTATCCTTTGCCATATCTGTCAGCCCTCTATATCAGAGATACTGTCATATATGTAAAATGGAACCAGATGGACACTTGGGCAACCTAATCAAGTTCAATCGAGTTCAAATAGCACTTCAGCTTCTCAAATGCCAGTGTCTGCTTTATCGTGGCCTGAATAACTCAAATAATAAAGAATATCACAGAATTACAGAATTGTTAGCTTTGGAAGGTGCCTTGTGAGATCATCTAGCCCAACCCTACTGTTCACGCAGGGCGATCTAGAGCAGATTGCCCAGAATCATGTCCAGGTTGGTTTTGAGTGTCTCCACAAGTGGAAACTTCATAACCTATCAGGGCAACGTGCACTAGTGTTTGACCACCCACACAGTAGAAAGCTTTTTCTTGCATTTAAGTAAAATTTTCTGTATTTTCAGTTGCGGCCACTGTCTCTTGTCGCATCAGCGGGCTCTACAGACAAGAGTCTGGCTGTGTCTTTGTTATACAGCATCAGGTGTCTGTATGTCTTAATAAGATTCTCCTGAGACATCTCTTCCCCAGGCTGAATAGTCCCAGTTCATTTAGCTTCTTCTCATGTGAGAGAGGCTTCAGTCCCTAAATCCTTAATGTACTGAAGAGCCCAGAGCTCAACACAGTACTTGAGATATGTCTCACCAGTGCTGAGTAGAGGGGAAGGCTCACCTTCCTTGACCTGCTGGCAATGCTCTTCAAAATGCAGCCTAGTACACTGTCAACCTTCGCTGCAAGGGTACACTGCAGTCTTCTGGCCAGCTTCCTGTTTACCAGAACTCCAAGGTCTTTCTCTGACAAGCTGCTTTCCAGTTGGTTTTATATGGGTGCCTGGAATTATAATTCTCCAGATTCAGGACTTTGCACTTCCCCTTGTTGAACACTGTGGGATTCCCCTCAGCTCAATTCTTCATCCTGTCAAGATCCCTCCAAGCAGCAGGACCTCTGTTGTATCAGCCACTTCTCACACTTTTTTATCATCTGTGAACTTGCTGGGTGTTCACCCTGTCCTACTTCTCAGGTCATTAATGAAGGTGTCGAACAGTATTGGCCCCAGTACCAACCCCTGGGGTACATTACTAGTTACTTGCCTCCAACAGGACCTCATGCCACTTATCATAACCTTCTGGACCCAGCTGCTAAGCCAGTTTTCAATCTACATCACTCTCCACCTATCTAACCTTTGATTTGTCATCTTGTCTATAAGGATGTTATTGGAAACAGGGTCAAAGGTTTTACTATAATCAATGTAGAGAACACTCACTGCTCTCCTGTTGTCCTCCAAGTTAATCACTTAATTGTAGAATGTTGGTTAAACATGACTTCCCCTTTGTAAATCCATGCTGACTGTGCCCAATTATCTTCCTGTCCTTCATGCGTTGTTTGGAGATGTTTTCAAGAATTTGTTGCTCCATCACTTTCCTAGGGACTGAGGAGATTGACTAGCCTGTGGTTCCTCAAATCTTCCTTTTCACCTTTCTTGCAGAATATTTCACACTCAAACACTTGAATTTACATGTCTTAATCTGTGTCTGAATTCCACTACAGACATAAAAAATTGCAGGAAAACCTAGCAAAGTAAACAGGGAATCAATCTGGTTATATAGCCCCCAAACAGTATAACCTCTGTGTTTCATTAAGTAGGTTTTTATTGCAAGGCACGGTTTATATTTAGTTTATATTCCTCTGGCATGAAAGCCACGAGGCAGAAATTGCTCCCATACCCTATTGCCATGTAACATCACATAACCTGTACCCAAATCCATGTAAAATATTGTTTGGGAAACAGAGAAACTTCAATCACACTAATACACAGTGAATTCCCTAGGAACTTTTCAATTGCATGTCTCTGCGTCACCTGCTTAATAAAGCCTTTCACTCTCTTACAACAGTATGGCTACCCTTAAAGCATAATGACTGGAAAAAACACAAGAAGATTTATTCAAAACTTAAATAAAAATAACAGGCACTAGGATCCTTCATTCAGTCTTGATTGAAATCTTTGTACTGCTGCATGTTTATATTTAAAACACATTTTCTCAAAAAATATTGCCTTTTTTTTCCACTTAAAAAAAAAAAGTAAAAGCAAAATTATTCACTTGATCTCTTTACTGCAGCATCTGATTTTAACAAACCACAAAATTTCACAGTGCTCACTAGCACTCTCGAGAAATTATCTTCCTCCCTGGTATTGGTACAGCTTGGAGATCACATCTTCATGGGATCTGAAGCACGTGATTGGTGCCCTCGGGTTTTATGGCTACTTACGTCTGCAGCGACTATTATCTGTCAAGTAACATTGCAGTTTAAGCTATTCTTTTTTCAATAAAAGTTGCAGCCTTGGTCTTTAAACCAATTGTTAGCATGCCGTATATTCTGCCTTCACCTTCCACAGTGGCACACATTGTCCTGAGCATTTATACACATCTTCAGTGTTGTTTTCCACAGCACAAACTGTGCAGCCATTAATGAATTACATGACCTCCTTAAACGAGGCAGGCCAAATTGCACCCTGAAATACACAACCAGAACTTTCATTGGTTGCAGTCACTGGAGATTCAATGGGAACTGATTTCAGATTTGTATCTGAGGGCAGAATGTGACCCAGTGCATCCATTAACTGGTCTTAGTCTGTATAGCTCTTTATCAATTTGGGGAGGAAAGACACAGATTAATGGATGGAGAATGAAAGAGTGAAAAAACCAAGGTTCTTAAAGGTTTCTGACGAGCTGGGAAACTGAACACAACAACAGCTTAAAAAAAGATGCAGAAAAATGCTCAATTATTTGAAATGTTAGCACTTCTCATAGTCAACAATTTGAAATTTTAAAATAATTATTTTATTTTATTACTATTATAATATTATTAAAATTGCCTTTCTTATAGTTCAGCTCAGGGAGAAAATTGCAATGAGGTTAGGGGATTTTTTTTGACAAAATATAAGGATTTGTCTCAGAATGGCTTGGGTTGAAAGGGAGTTTAAAGATCATCTATTCAATATTTATAATCTAGTCTTGATGGATTTGGTTCTATTTATTTAAGTCAAAATACCCAGCATATGCTGCAGTTACTAAACCTTGTAAGGATTCAAAATTAAAATTCAAAGATAAGTTTCATATAAAATAAAAATATCTTAAACTTTAACATAAGGTTTTGACAAAAAAATAGGTAGCTTAATGGATCCAGGTTTCTAACAGAAGTGAGTCTGAGTTGTATTCTGTGCAATCTGGAATAGTTTAAAGCAGTTTCTTGCAAGGAGATTGCCCTAATAAAACATTAAAAGAATAACAGCACGTTTTGTGCACTTTACTCTTCTGAAACACCTTGGCACTGTACAATCTAGAAAACTGGTTACAATCATGAACCCAGACTGAAAATTCTGAAGGTGTTCAAAACAGACATTCAGATAATCTGTTTAAACCTCGGATGTGCACTTTGTTTGGAGGACTGAAGTTAGATGATTTGATCCCTCATGGGTCACCAGGGAGACAAATAGGCATTTGTGTGAAAATGCTTCAAAAACTTCCCTCTCACCTATTCTTGGGCCGAGCCTTTAAACCAGTAAATCTTGAAACAATAAATTAACTTGTGCATTCATATTATGACAGTGAATTATTTCAGAGCCCTGACCTAAAACACTAGTCCCTGCTGGTCCCAATAAATGCCAAAAAGGGAAATGATAAACCCCAGAAAAATGCAGACCCTCTCAAAATCACAGAGTTTGGGTTTATGTCTTTAGCTCCACTCTCTCAGGGTTCATTTTCCCCCACACTTTTCCAGAGGTAGGCACCTAAGACTATATTTTCTTGCAAAAGGGAGATGGAGTGGGAAGCGCTGAGGCTGAGCTTTGCTTCAATGCCCACAGCTGCACTAGAAGAGTGCTCAAGCAGCGAAAGCAACCCAGCAGCAAAGACCTCTTCCACTGCTTGTCAGGAAAAAGGTGAACCTGCATGGTTGACTCAGTGGCCCTGCAGTAGTTGCTGCTTGTCAAAACCCACCCTGCTTGATTTGCCATCTTTGTTATACTACACTTGTATTAATCCAGAATGAAATAAATACCTGCAATATTCCACAGATGATGATCTACCTTTCAGACAGTATAAAAGTTTACAGGAAAACAGTACAGTCCTTGTCTGTCTTACAACCTATTCTGAATTTTCTGTTGCTGAGATGCAGTGCTGTAGGAAGTTGCATCAGTACAGCGCTGAACATCTACTGGAGCTGTACATGGAGCATGAAAATTTTCAGTTACAAAGGGTATAGGAGATAGGACTGCATTGAGTTATCACAGAGTCTAAAAAGGTTGCTTAGGTCATTAACGCCCTCTCAACAGTGGTTATTTTCCATAAAAGGGAATAAACAATGTAAAAATCCAAAAAATTAAATTGCTTTACCAAATTATTGTGGAGTGGAGTTTTAGCCGTTATACTTGAGAAAAAAGGAATCATCTACTTTAACAGATATTGCTGACAAGTATTTAATATATATATTTTTTATTCTTACCAATTAGAACAAACCATTTATGAAACCCCGTTATATTTAGACCTTTGCCAACATTTGAATTTTAAGGAAAAAAAGCATCATTATACCCTTAACAATCTATAAAAAATAAAGCAACACCAATTTAATTGTTTCTGAGGATTGTGCTCAAGGGGAAAAAAGAAACATTTAAAAGCTTGTTACAGAATGCATGTGGCTCAAGGTTTATATTTTCTGGTTTCAAACATAAACATGTTTTCAAAGAAACATTAATGTATTAAAGTATTTTCAATAGAATTACTACCTTCAGTTTGTTTTCACACAAAATATGGGACTCTTTTCAAGTTAATGGATAAATTTGCTCATCTCTTTCTTTATTATCAGGCAAAGATAAATAAGTCTTTTTCATTCAATCTGCTGAGATAACTTGTGCCCATGCCGAAAGGTGATCTGTTCTAATCAACTTCGTGAAGTCTGATGGAATTACACTGAACATATTTCATACCTGACACAACTACAGAATGATACAGTTCAGGACAAACATTGGTGACCTGAATAATACATGACAGACAGATGACCGGGTGAGAAAAGTAATTTTTCACCTACACCACTTGAGTTTCTTTATTAAAGGCTGAGACATATTTGATGGAAAGAAGGCTGCTTTGCCAGCTAAAAGCTGGTGTGTTTTATTAATAGCTCAGTCAGTATTCCCTTGCCATTTTACTACTTGAAACATTATTTTGACAATAAAATACTACATGTATCTAGTTTGCATGGAAAGAACCATGGAAAATACCACCAACACTGCTAAAGAGAAAAATAAAGACTTAAGAAATTAAAATTGTTAATTATTTAACTTTAATTCTTAATAGATGCATGTATTTTAAAATCAGAGTAAAAATTATCATGAAGGAGAAAGGGATTCTGGGAATTAAACAACTACATAATCACAGGAGAATATATCAAATATCTGTAAAGGGTAGAAATTATCTTTCCCATGAGCTTGCAAGTAGATATAATACCTTTAAAAAAGAACATACTTTTCAGAAAAGTCAAGTAAATTTGGCCTCAACAATACAATTTTGTTTATGTGACTTAAATAGTGTTTTGTCAAGGAAGGTTAAGGTTAGGACAAATAATAATATCTTAGAAGTTGGCCCATGAAAAGGTGGACTGCCTCAAATATTTCTGTGTTTGAAGCCATACCAAGTTTTAGTTTTGGCTGTATTTTTCCTCTGCAGACAGCAGCCAGGACAAATAGTTTTCTACAAATTCATAATGTGTGACACCAGTGATCCAAAAGCTAGACAGAGACCACATGCTCAATTGTACTAACGACTCTTGTTTCATCAATTTAGTAAGTGGGGACCTTCCACATATCACTACCATCATGAACTCTCAACAGTCTCTCTTCTGTGCTCAAAGAAGCTTAAAACTTTAAATGAAATCTCACAAAAATCTTGTGTTGTTGTTTTACTTGTTGCAACAGAAGAACACACCAAATATATTTAAACGGCATTTCTTCAGGTCTTTTTTTCCTATGGTAGCCTTTTGAAGCTAATTGAATGCATATGTCATACTGAAAATAGTCTAGAAGCTGCAATAAGTCTAAATGTGAATACAAAACTGATCATGGACCTAGCAAGCAAACATCACTATATAGTAATAAATATTTCATTTGAAAGAATAAGTGCTTGCTCTTTGATACTGGAAAACACACAAAAAGTTACCTGAAAGAAATAAAACTAAGTATGCAGTGGATGATATTGGACAGATTTTGCTAGCATTAGAGGCGTTACATATTTATTTAAGATTTACAAACAGCTTTAGAGGTATAATGCTTAATGAAATTTAAAATAAATTAGACCCAATAGTAATCAGAACTTGTTCTAGATCTGCTAATAGCTTTAAAATCCTCTGCTTTTCTACATATAAATATATAACACAAACATCCTTTTTCACTCAGAAAGATTAGCTTTTCGGGCTTTATTAAGTTGACTTTTCAGGCATGAGTAGAACAACAAAAAAGAAATTCTTTCCTCTCACATGCCCATAGTGCCTTTGTCATATCCTAACTGTAATACAGATTCCTTCATGAAAGTAAGCCTTAGTATCTCTGATGAAGCCCACAGACCCTTCTATTTTGGATCAGTTTAGCGGAAGCTGAATGTGTCTTATTAGGCATAATATATACGGAATTACCTGGCAAAAGTTGCACAGATATACTTTTCCAGATTAAGTGTTTCAACAGCTGCTTGTAACATTATTTAATAGGCCAAAAACATCATGATCAATAACGTTGTGCAAAGATATCTTCAAGATAATATTCAGAATAATACTTTAGATCACAAACTCTTGTTGAGAGGAGATAGACTGCAATGTTCAAATGGTGAGAGTTCTCCAGATCCAGGACAGCTACTGGGAAATTAGTGACAAAATATTTGGTAGGGGTTTTCAGGCTAATGCAGAATATAATATCTAAAAGACCCCAGTGATTTTTGGGATGAAAACTTGAGCCTAAATCTCCTGCATCCTCACCATCAAACATATGCGCAAAGATGCACTTTTAAGTCAGAGAAAGAGACTGTTGGAAAATCCTTTTTATCACAATGACACAAGCAAGATAAACACTAATTTTTTTCAAAAAAAAGAGTTCATCAGTTTCTGTATGTGTTCCTGTCACTGCTTTAGTTAAACAGAGGGAGGTGCAATTTTAAAACTTTTGTAGTTTTGACAGTTCTTACCATAGCAGCTGTGCCATTATGGGCTGCTGTTTTTCTGAATTGAACAGAGATTCTTCATTGCACAAAAATTACCAACACAAGAATATTTTATTTGTGAAGATTAGGCATAATTCCTTCTCAGCAAAATGAAGTTTTCTTCTCAATTTGAACACTTCTTTCTGGAATCATACATTTAATGTATGTCTCTCCATGTGAACAAACCTGAGGTTCATTAACTGAGCTTTTGAGAGTTTGCAACAGTAGTGACTAAGCTGAGATGTCTGTGAGTTCCTCCAGGAATCGAATAAATCTGGTGTCATGCCCTCATGCCCAAATATGGATAAAAAGAAAAAAAGCAAAATTTTCCTAGCGATCTTTGGAAGTCAAAACTTTTTCCTACTGTAAAAACTGAATTTATATATACAGCAGAAATATCCAACTTCCTGTGAAGTGGACAAGCTATATCACATTATACCAAATAGCTGGATAGAAAAATAAATACTAAGTTAAAAATTTCTTGAGAGCAATTTAAGGACCAAGCAAAAAGAATCCTCAGATCAAATCTGGCCCAGAGGTGTCCTGTGGACAGTCCTGGCTTACAATATGGTTTTAGAAGTTCATGTACTCATATGACGAGGGAAAATGGTTTTAAACTGAATAAGGGTAGGTTTCAATTAGATACTAAGGAAAAATTCTTTACTCGGAAGATGGTGAGGAACTTGAACAGAAATTGTGGATGCCACACTCCCCAGTGTTCAAGGCCAGGTTGGGTGGGGCTCTGAGCAATCTTATCTAATAGAGGATTCCCTAGCCATGGCAGGGGGATTGGAACTAGATGATCTTTAAAGTCCCTTCCAACCTAAGCAATACCAAAATTCCATGATGTGAAAGCATAGCTAAAATAATAAAATGTATACATTTACAAGTGTAACAAAATGTGCCTATTTTATTTGTATTTTCAGTATTAGTCATATACCTTGGTGTTCTGGTTGGATAATATAAATATCCACTGGGCATGTTGACATATCTTTCCATCTACTGTTTTCACCTTGGCCTATGCTGGTCACTCTTTAGTAGTTGCAAAAATGCTTGAAACCAGGAAGTCACAAGGAAGCCTCTTTCCACCTTCCATTTAGCATGGGGCTCTGCTATTCCAAACATGATCCTTAATCTATAGATCATTCCCTGTGGCACAGCCATTAGCTGCAGAGCTATACCTGTGCTATCATATTCTCACCACATAACACCAGTATTCCCAGCATATTACCATACAGGATATAGGCCCCAGGTGCCATACAAGGAACAGTGCCCACTCTCTCTTCATACGATGGGATTCAGGCCAAGGCTTGTAGAGGTTTCAAGTTTTTGTTTATGGTACAACTTCATTTATTTTACTGAAGATTGAGTCCTGACTTTGTATCAGAAGCAAGAATAATATTACTGCTATATAAAAATGTTCAGGTTTTTGTAATTAAAACTCTCTATCTGGAGATGGGAAAGACATTCTAAAAAGTGTTCAAAGAACCCTTTGTGTCCTTTCCTCCTGTTGGTCAGCAAGCTGTAACAGACTGTTACCATATGGTTACAAGTTTAAAGACTTCAACGAGTGCTGAGATCTTCAGAGTATTACACTTTACAAGCAGGATTAACAGACTCCAATATAGAAGAGTGGCTGAACCCCATTTCTTAAGATACTCCAGTGATTTTTTTGCTTCTATGGTATAGTTTAAAGCTTTTAAACAGCAGCAGTGAAGAGCTTCATCAGAGTTTCCCTTCTTGGCCGACCTAAGCTAATTTACCAAGTTACTATTCCTTTCTTTTGATTTTTAGCTTTCATTTTCATTCCTTTTCGGCTCTAGATTTGGGGTTGACTGACCCTTACTGTTATGCACTACCAAGAAACCCACTTGTGCTATGTACCAGAACCTAAAACAGGAAGGAACTCTGTGATAGATTCTTTAGCCGCACCTGTGGACATTTTAACCAGTAGCTACTTACACACACAACCACAGGGCAGTTGTCTAGCTAAAAGGGATTCAGACTAAACTGTGAACTAGAAAATTGCCTTTTAAGTCTGTCTTCATCGGTTCAGTGGAGGAAAATCAAACACCTCTTCCTTTATAAAACATTAAAATGCTTAAAGGCTTTCGATATTCAGTCAATAGATACGATCTAACATGTAAAGCAAGAAAAATAGTAACACTAGATGCTCAAGGAATACCAGGTACATTATGCAAACTGTTCATCAAAACACTTGCCAAAGAAAATGACAATCTTTTCCAGCAAAATTTGTAATTCCTGCTCCTGGAGTTTGAAGAATGACATTCTCTTTGCTGATACAGCCTTTGGTCTTTCTAGCTGCCCTCAATCTATACTAAGCAAGCAAATAAAATTAAAATTACAAAAAGTAAATGAATAAAGTAAATTTTCCATTTCCATTTCTCCTAGAGGGATTCATGTTACATATATTTGATGTTTCTTCTCTTCGTAGGAATTAGCTTTCTCTTCCTGTTTTTTCCTCCCAAGAGTAATGTTCAGATTACTGCACGCCCACATTTGAGAAAGAAAATCTAACCCATAGTATAAATTTCTACAGACAGACAAGTTATCTCCACAGTGCATGTCTTGTCATAAAAACTCTTTTCTCTTTTCATACCATTTTTGGTAAACATCATTGTAATTCTATTAATTCTGCCATTTATAATAAAAACATTATCTTCTGAGAAAGGGTATAAAAATAACTACTACTACAGAGGGCTAGAGACTAGAAAAGTAAGGGAAGAAAGAGACTTAGAACTAAGAGGTTAAGCATTCAATCATGCTAAGAGGATATAATTCCTAAAAACAGGGGATTAAATTCCTAAAATTATAAATTGCACAGATAATTAGCAAAAGACAATAGAAAAAACTCTGATAATTTAATAAAAAATACTTCCCTATTTAAATAAAGAGTTACATTTTCAGTTGAATCCATTGTGGGCCAAAGTATGCTCTATGAGGGAGTTCTGTAGGCTTCTATAAAAGCCAATAAGTCAAACTAACATCAAAATATAACTGATAGCAGAAATTGACGCCTTGAAATCTAATGCCTCTTTAACCTTCTTTTCTCCTTTTGAAAATTAGCTATAATTGTCAAGAATGTAAAGACAATTTTCACATTTGAATGTAAACAAAATCACTGCAGATAGAAAACACATATTTTTATTCATCCCAAATTTGATCAGGCTGTGCAAAAGCACCACATAAAATCCCTCCTTAAAATTTCACTCTGAAAAAAGGTTCCTTCTCCCTTTTTTATCAATGCCTCAAAGTATCTTGTTGATTTAATGGGGAAAACAACACAGAAATCATGCAGCTTTTCAGACTGCCTATCAAAGGCGCACAGCTCCTACAATTCTTTCTGTAAAAAGTTCTGCTTCCATTGCAGAAATGGTTCTTTTCTTGTTTCTCTAAAATCTTCTACTCCCTTGATATTTAGAAGCCTATTCTTAATTTTCCTGTTCAAAATAATCATGATTGGAATTAACATAAACCCAGAAGTGATACTGACATCAGTGAATTAGTGTAGGAGGTTTCACAGTGCACTTTGAGCCCTCTACCTGCTGCTTAACACAAATATGCCATTCAGAACACACTAAAGTTTTAGGCCACCATGAAACAGCACACACGTATATGTTGATTTCTCTGCTCTCTTAATCAGGCCTGGTTTCTTCCTTCTTGTTATTATTTTATAAAAATTAGGTGGTTTTGTTTGTTTGTTTGTTTGTTTGTTTGTTTTTTACCAAATATGCTACACCTGACACATTTTATATGCCTTTTTCAAAATTCAGAAGGTTTCTATCATCTGGTGTTCAATATCCACAGCCAATCCCTGTTTCAGACACTCTCATTTCTTCATAATTTTGTTTATCATTTTGCTTTCATCCTCATGTGTATAATTTTCTATTTGGTACTTAATAAATTTTATCCTGTGTCTAATACTTTTAGTGCTAATATCATGCAGTTCTCCATGATATTCTGTGCCTTTCCTTCGGCATGGCCAGCCAACATTCAGAAACACAGAAATTTCCTCAGCACACTGGGATTTTTTTGCAGGCATGAACCAATATATTTACTTAAATCAGGCCCTTGAAAGACACAAATAATAGATTCACTGCATCTTTTAAATCGACTCTTTATTCTTAAATTCTTTTCTTTTTCCATGCCACTCTCAGTCCTCATGTAAAATTTAATCAATCTGCCTTCAAGGCTTCCAACTCCTCTTTCTTCTTGCAGGAAGGTTTCAGCAGCAGAGCTCTTTGTTTTGGGATATGTGTCTCATAATCATGCTTTCTCTCAGTGTTTTATTCTTCACATAGCCTTTTAACATGTTAACAGTAATGTTCTACAGCACTTCATATAATAATTTCTCTTCAATCCCCTCAAATCAAAACCTTGTCCTTCTGGAGATCTCACTGAACAGAATAACCAATTCATAGCCAATACTTATTCCTTAAATGTATTTTCTCTTCTTTGTTAGAGAGGATACCACACCAACAACTTTCCTTTAGGCCAGTTCTCTGTAAAGGGGAAACCACATCAGGTCTAATTTCTTTGCTCTAACCAGGATGGTCTTACTCATGTCTTCTGTCTTGTCTGCCAAGGGAGCACAGGAAGGACTGCATGATAGACTAAGCTGTCACTGAGGGGCTTTCAGTGTCCTTCCCCACATTTCTTACGTGCATATCATGGAAATTGGATTCCTTCATACACTCTACTATTCACTGAGCCATTTAATAAAACTTCCAACCAAGTTCCAGCAAAACTGTATTGTTTGAGTTGCACAGACAGTGGAAGAGGTTTGAGATTTCCTATTATTTTCCTATGCTCTTCTGGTTTTGTGGATAGAGGGTTATGTGATTGTGTGCAAGTCCAATGTTTAATACAACAGACATTAATTTAAACTATATATTTGAAGTGATGCATAAGTAAAGTTATGTAAATGTCACATTATAATGAAGGAAGTCTCTATCCACAGAAAAACGCATGGATATATTCATAGGGAGTATACACTTCACAGACACTCTTCTGAGCAACATGGCTGTTAGGAAACCAGAGTAAATATGGAATTTGCAATATCACAAAAAAAAAAAAGGAAGGAAATATGTACATTGGTGAAGATAGCTGGTTTTCCAAAAATTTATTCTAAAAATAAATTTTATTTCTAGTGAGATTTTCCTTAAATTATTCTTGAATATTTTCTCACCTGAGTACCTTAAGGAGAATTACATGAAGGCTACAGTGACCTAAATATTTATTTTTTTCCTATCCACAGGATGGACAATGGCAACATCCATTCCACACATGAGCTGGAAATGTTCCTTTCTGAGGAAATATTTGCTTAATTTTATGAGCTGTAGCTACATTGTTAATTCAGATCTGGTTCTTAAGTTTCCAGGATAAGTGGTCACCTCAGGCTAATACTCTATGCTGTAGGTCTAGTAAACGAATAAGTACAGCTTTTTTCTGCACTGTACCTGCCAGCTTTCAACCTTTTCATCTGATACATAGTTTTATAGAAGTATTTCTAGTCACAGTATAAAGTCTTATATTTATCTCAACTTGTATTCTTCACCTCCTCTTCTGCTGTATGTCGCTTTTTATGCAGTTCCTGAATATCCCATTTTAAAACCCAGCACACCAAGAAAGAATGCAGATTTTTTAGCTAAAAGGGAGAAAATTTCTAATTAAGAGGTGTAAATCCTTCTGTTCCACATATTTTCAAAAAGGAGTTAGAGCCAACACTCACAATTTTCCGAGAACTATCCCTCCAGCTACTGTGTGTACTACATAAGGGAGTAGAGCCAGTTTTAGCCACTTATGAAACTCAGCGTATTTGCAGAGGGGCCAAATACAACAATCAACTGTATGAACTACAGAAACCTTCAGCAATCCAGTGGTAGAACAGCTGGATTTGAGCCATTTTTCCATTTATATGTAAGGAGAAGTAGTGGGACTTTTACTCTTTGCACTCTGAGCTTGCAGAAGTTTCCTGTGTATATTTTCTTTATTTAAGAAAGTTTAAAAAATAAAAAATAAAAAGTGGAAAAAACCAACCCCCAAATAGAAACTGCACCAGTAAGTCAGGAGCTACTTATGACAATGGGAAGATCACTCTTGCAAAATATATTTTTGAGAAGTGAAATAATTCTGGCTGCGACATACATACAATTTCTACCTTCCTTAGCTAGATTAAGATGAAAAGATGTCAACATGTGATTTTTTTCTTCTAATCTGAGGGAAACAGAAGGGCCCTCCTGGCTCGGGTTAGGTCCCAGCGCTTGAGCGTAGTTCACCACAATATATTTGTTTATTTAACACAGTTTAAGTTGGTATTGTAACTGTAAAATCTGAAAACATAGGTGGGTAGAAAACCAGAAAAGTATTGATATCCTTTCACTTCCAACACCTAGATTCCTTCTAAAATATCCAAGTAACAACCTTCCTAATTTTCTTCCTGAAGATAATTTATGTTGACATGATATATCTTTCTTCAACTCTAGTGAAACCTGAGCTACTAATTAAAAGCTTCTTCTCTTTCCTCAAATTCAGCAAAGCTGAACTGGCAGTATTAAGATTTCAAAGGGAATACACAGTGAATGTTACAGAAAAAAAAAATAAAGTAACGTGCTCCCAAAATTAAAAAACCACCAACAAACACAAAAAAAGACTCCCACAATGACAGAAGCAACATGGGAACTGTTACTGTAGCACGATATAAGATTTTTGAGATTGTTTTATGTTAAGCAATCCCCGTTGGCCTTTATTTTTTACATTCTTTTTACAACCAACCTCCTGATACTCAACTTTAAGAATAAAGAAGATGTCCAAAGTTCCCTCAAATCAGAGCGAGACAGTAACCACAGTTTTTTTCAGTTTCAAAAGCAAACTCCAAAATCAATGCATTTCAAAATATGCCAAATGGTTTGTCTGTCTACAGTTGAATCAACCCATTCTCAGAATTTGTTTGATCTTTTTTTGTTGTTTGGAAAGCAAAACGTGGAAGATTTAATGTAGTCATACCTGCCAGATTTACCAACTTTATAGAGCACTTGTAATTCATTTTGGGTGTGAGGTTGATCAAATGTGATCATCTGCTATAATTGAGACATATTCCATCAAAGTAAACAACCATATGATGAAATCTGGTATCCAAAGTACTTTCACAATTTTTTTATTCTGTGGGAATGACTCCTCAAAGCATACTCTCAGTCAATGATTATTCTTATTCTCTCTCTCTGCTCTTTCCTCTACCATAACATAGCCTAAAAACATACCAGTAAGACACAAGGATTCTTGCCCTCAGACTTCACGATCTACCTCTGCATGACATGTAGCACTCACCAATGCAGTGCAAGACCCTCTACAGGCCTTTGTTGGGACATCTGGATCAATGAAAAATCACATGCAGTAGTTTTGTATTTGTACTAGATCATCCAGTCTTCTATCCTTTTTTTAGGTGGCACCAAACACTGCACACCAAGTTCACTGAAAAATGAATAGTAAGTATGCTGGCTGTATAAGGACTTGATCTCTACTGATTTTAACAGTTTTCCTTGTAATTTTTTTTCCTCTGGATAGATAAGAAGTTTCAAAAACACTGGGATGACAGATCGTGTTCATCAGTTATAACTAAAGAATTACTGTTCACTCTAGTATTTTTTCCTCTGGAAAAACAAAAAACCCTTTTAATTTTTTGAAAAAAATCCCTAAATAATGAATAAGGACTAAGATTTCCAAAGTATCTCAATACACAATAGCTTCTTTTTAGGCATCAAAAAGAGCCTGAATTTCCTGGAGAATACCACTCCTGATAAGCAGACCAAATGAAAACCCAGATGCATGTGAGGATTCAACATGTCCACTGAAATTTTCTGAAGAGGATGAAACAGAACAGAAATAAAGGAGTAAGAATGCAGGAGAAGAGTTCCAAAACGCCACAAAAAAGATGCAGACTTTTTTAAAAATTGTTTAAATCTCCAACAAAATCAATAAAAAAGTGAACTAGAAAGGGATGCAGGGATGCAGACTACAATGGTCTTCATGGATGTGGTGCCAAGATGATTTTTTGCCTTTTCTATTGTATACCTTTTACAGAGTTTTATGTATCCACAGGTATTAGCATGCATATTTGTAATTCTTTAAGCCTGCTAACTTAGCATAGTTCTAGTGTTCTGTAGGGCCAGGAGACCAAACATCTTACTATCTTGGGGAGCCAAGGTCTCCTAGTAGAACATATTCTGTAAACTAGAGATCTGGCCCATCCAGGGGGGAAATTCCATAGATGGAGAGAACATCACACCATTCACCTAAGCCCCCTTTATTGAGCCCCTTGTTAGATATGTTAATGTGTGAGGTCTATAAATTGTATATGCGATTTACCATGGGTGTACATTGCGACGCGTTCCACCTTGGCAAAGTGACGCATCGATAGGATCCTATTAAAGATACCGAGGTAAACAACCCCCTACCCCTTTAACCATGTCTGGCTTTCATTTTCTAAGACCAGGAAAAGGCATCAGATGCTGTGGTGGCTCAGATGAACGGCAACCAGAATTTAAAAAAACATAAGGAAAACTGTTGAGATGCAGTGTGACAAATGCTGGCAATACTGGCCTCTTTCAGTAGCCAGTTCAAGCTATGTTAATGACAGCTAAAGCATGACCATTTATGATCCTGATAGAGGAAAAACTAGGATGAGTTATACTCATGCCCTTGCACATAAGGGTCAGACTGGAAATGATTTGGCTTAGGTGATTGTCTCTTCCGAAAATAGTAGGTTTCTAACTAAATCCTAATAATGCAAACATAAAGGCTGTTAATGTACTTATTAGCCATCACAAAATGCATTTCACATTGGATGGTTACAATACATTATATCAGCAGCAATCACACCTCTGTAATAACAGTAGCAGTTCATTTAAGGAGAGCAAGTATAGCTCTTCTTCCAACCCATTATGTGAACATGATGAATGATGATGGCACTAGACTCATATGAGAGGGAACTGGAGCTGGAAGGTGAAAGAACTGCTTTTGTGAAAAATGGATGGAGTAGGACATATATAGGCATATCTGGGTATACTCAGATATGAATATCTGAAAAAACTCCACAATTAAAAGAAGCCTCCAGAACCAGACAAAAACATTTTAAATTTGAAGTAGAAAAAATCCTCAAAAAAATCCATATTTAATTTCAGAATTAAAGGACAAAAGAAAATGGAGGTGGGGGGGTGTGGATAAAAGTGAGGAAAGATTAAACAAAACATGTTTTAGCAGGGAGTAGCTCCCAGCATTAGAACCAGCCATTTCACAAGGGTTAGATTTCATAGTCTTCACACTTGAGCTCAGGCTCACTGGACAGTGGGTGATATTTGAACAGCATATAAGGCTGAAACCCAGGTCTTGTGCCCCAAAACTAGACGAGAACTATGCTGTTATTTAGTTAAAAATAGATGGTCGTGATAACAACAAATTTCTGGCACAACAAGTGGACAAGAAGCATAAGGTTATATGAATTAATAAGTATTAACTATAAGGGTTTTGCTTCCTATTGAGAAGATGCTATAATTTACAGAGTTGAGGAGGACATCAGAATGCAAAGGCTTATCTTCTGCTGTCACTATAGAAGCTGAGCTCTGAAGTTGGTGTCTCCGAAAAGTTCATGTGTTTCTGGAGATTCATAGGGATCACAAACCTCTTTTCATGTGAGAGGACAGTGTGTATTTTACTGACAACGAAGTGATGAGGAGCACAATTGAAACTTTGCAAGAGAAGGAGGAAAATAAACAACACTCCCCCACAAAGACAGAGGTGGAGTGGATTCTTTATGGCACTCAGTGTCCCTCAGAGCTCCACTGTAATGGCATCATGTGCTGAGGCTCATCTCATACTGATTTGTCTTTTCTTCCATCCCTAATTATTTGTGCCTTTGTTGTCAAGAATAAAAGGTTAATATTTTATAAATGATTTATGTTAACAAATATAATGCTGTCTTTGCGTAGGTATTTCTTCATACAGAGGATTTAATTCCTTGAAATGATTGTTCCCCATAATCCTTGCAAAATTCAGGATAAAATTGATAAAAAACCAGTCTCAGTTGATAAATAGATAAACTGATAAAACAACTCTCATATGCGTCTGCACATATGCCAAATTCTTAGCTAGTATTACTTAAACAATGGGGGTTTTAACAGCAACAACTACTGCACTGTGCATGCAAAATGAAGTTACTTGGAAAACAAGGCCAGGAGGGAGGACACAATACTTCCTGATTTTCATATTTGAAAATGCTGTACAGCAGGGCATATCATGTCCTTGGGGATATGCACTGCCAGGCAGGACCTTTCCTAGGAAAACTCACGGCACTGATTAACCCCAAGGCCAGAATGATTTAGCAGTGCTTCTCAAGTGACTTTGCACTGCGGTATGGCCCTAGTCTCAGAAGGAGACCCTATTTCACCCTCTGCCACTTGTGTCTGTCAAACGTCCACTACTGTCCACCGCAGAGTACATCTTCGCCACCCAGAATTTTTAAGAAGAAGTGGCTCTGAAATTTGGGTAGGCTTAATTAATTTTCTCATGGGTATTACGTTTCTGCAATACATTATGTATCTGCAGTTATGTGAATGAGCACCGCTTTACAGTCTATATTTCTTCAGAATATGCATTTCAAAATCATGTTGTGGAAACCCAAGTCATCTATTAGAAAGCTAAAGAAAAAATTGCAGATTTATTTTTCTCTAAGAAATAATTTATGTATTTCCCCCATAATACAGGATTTAACAAGCTGTAACAACAACAAAAAAACCCAAAGAAAACCCAACAAAAAACAGACAACAAAAAACTAAGAGTTTGCACGTTTGTATTTGTTCTTATGCAAAAGAAAATAATTTGTAGACTGAGACTGAGAACAAGCTAGTACAAAATAAATCCTTCCTAACTGCTTCAGCAAGTTCTACCATCAAGCTTCACTTTAAACCTAAACCAGAAACATATAGACATATGCCCACACAAAGGTATTATCATCAACAACAATAATAAAAACAATATTATCTGAGACCTAAAAATTGTTGAAGGCAAAATAGCTCAAATGATTCTTAATGCCTTTCAGGCACATCTGAATCAAATAAGGTAATTATTCTTTAAAATGCTTACACAAAGTCTGATTTGCATGCTAGTAATTGCTATGCCTTGTGGCATCTAGCAATTGACACAGCAATGATTTTAATTATTGTAATTTCATCAGTATAAATACTTCAAAGTTATGCAAATAGTACCTCATAATCCACATAGACAGTTCAGAGTATTTGATTTACTAGTCTTGTAAGGCTCTTTGTCTATGCAGTTTACTCTCAGATGTGACTGTGCATTGCAATTGAAGCCTTTCACTCACATCAAAGCTCTAAATCATAACAAGATGAGCTAATTTTACAAAGACTGACACTTCAAACATTAACTTGCAAATACAATTATAAGATGAAATATATAAAGGACTTTACTAGGATATCATCTGGCATGGATACCTGCAGCTAATCATATCTAATGTTTTCTATGACAGTGGTAAGCAACGATATTGCAAGGCCAAATGCCTTGGTGTGAACAATTACAGCCACTCTTGCTTCTGAACATCTGTGTAAAAATGCTTTATCCTGTTCTACCATTTAAAAGTTATGTATTCAAAGTAAATTTTAAAAAAAACATGGTAGTTTTTTTAATAGTGTAGGGGAAACACTGTCCACACTACTGTTTCTGATATGGAAAAATAAATGTGTCACGGGTAACATTTTCATGTCAATAATAATGCAAAATACATCAGAGCGAATGCATCTAAAATCAATATCTATGACAATTAAGGGAGGGAGGAAAAAAAGGTTGTGCTGTCATCAACTTGTCTTTTATTTACAGAAACCTTTCCATGTTTCAGGCCAGATGTTTAGATGTTGTAAATCACAGTTTTCAATAAATCTTAGATGTTTAAACACAGCTCTCTTCCTTTAGATACCAAGTTCTGCATCAAACTCACAAACAAAAAGTTGAATATCCATAACAATAAATCTGAAAACCAATGATGACCATCAATATTTACAAAGCTATCCTAATACTTGTTTTACAGAAGACCTGAAGTACAGCACTAGTTATCCCCAGTTCAAGATCCACATGTGCTGGATGAGAAAGAATCAGACCTGTTGCTTTTTTTCCTTTCTTTCAGTTTGTTTAGATTACAGCCTACCCCTAGGAGTGGAGGTAAACAAAATTGGAAGAAGATCACCAACAAAGAAAAAACTTCAGAGGTGCTCTGCATGCACAGGTATCTTGGAGGGACTTTGATGCCTGACCTGACAAGAAGTGTGTGCTGAGAGAATGCGGTAATGGCCAGAGGTAATTCACTAAATAAGGATATAGTAGGTAGTTTAAGCTAGAAGTGACATTTCAATCAGAGATAAATTTTCCGTAACAGAAAACTAAAAAAGCATTTTTACAACTTCTTTATAAAAACTGCCATTGAATTCCTTTGTTTCTTATTGATTGCATAATATTTATAATTTAATCTTGTAAAGGAGTAAGTGCAAATAGAAAAGGGAGAAAAGAAGAACTCTCAAAATGAAGAAATAGCCCTTATATAAGTAAACTTAATTTGGGAAAACAGATCTGAGCCAAAATATGAGGAAGGCCTGTTTGGAGAAAGTATATAGGGAGCAATTAACTCTCATACTAAAAGAATGAGAAAACAGCTGATGAAAAATAGGAGAAAAGAGATTTAAAGTGAACAATTTTTTTTTCATGCAATGTGTCTTTAAAAGGCAGAAACCGCTGCCTCAGAATTTTTTAAAAGCAGATGTAATAAATAGGCTAAAAAAAATACTAATTTGTAGAAAAGGGGACTGTCCAAAACTATAAACACTGGCTAGGATTCAGGGGCTGACCCCGGAGGCCCCTAAGGGACTAAGTGCTGGAACTAGAAAAATACTGCCTCCATAATCACCATTTCTCTTTACTTGTGCAGTATTTGCTACTGATCACTGTCACAGATGGGAAACTGGCACAGAACAACTGTTCTGAGAATTCAACAAAAGTCAGGGATTGTAAAAGTTTGCGAAATGGCAAGCATGTAAAATCACAAACTGTAAAAATTAGCATGAAAGCAATGGATAGAATGAATATCTTAGAAGAATGTATAATACAGACTGTTAGTGGAATACGTATTTACCTGCTTGCACATTCAAGTGTAACTTTGGCTCCCACTATTGCTCCAGCAGAAACAAGAGGAAGCTGACACAGGAAAAAAGCAGGGTGTCAACATCAAGCATTTCAGCCAAGTTGTAGCCTACACAGGTAAAGAATGACTTGCAAATCCACCTCATGTAAGAAAAGGGAAGGAATCACTTGAAAGGAAACACAGAAAATCAGACAGCAGCATCAACAGCTAAATAAATTCCACACAACAAACAATGAAACACTGAATGATAACAACGTTGAATCACACTACATAAGAGCACTGTGATGGAAGTGACATACCAATGGAATCACATGTAAGAAATCAAAAACATCACAAACCAGAATCAGTTTTACATTTGCTACTAGCAGCAATTATTCCTGATGTTAATATTTTTTTTTCTTTGATGCAGTGGCTCACGCCTTCCCATTCTTTTAGTAAATTTCCTTCAGTTGATGAGGATATTAAATGATAAAGTTTGATAAAGTAAAAAATATTTTAGTGGGAGGAAGTAGTTTCCTATGTCTCTTCTTGACTTCCATGTGGAAGCAAAATAATTAGTAATTATAAATATATAGTTGATTGTTCAATATCTGTTTCATTCTAAACTACAAATAAACACACAACATTAAATTAATCTGAATGTATGTCACACCTAAATCTCTACTTGCACCTCAAAGTGGTTTATTTTTTTCACGCTTACAGCGTGAAAATCAATGGTGGTTTTACTAGGCCATCATATGACCTGGATAAAATTATCTGTTCAAGAATTCTCACTATTGTAAGCAACAAAATATTTTATATCTCATGGAAATACAGAAGAGATATCAAAAAAATGTGTAGATTAGATGACCCAAACTGTTTTTCATCCCAGTGAGCAGTTCTATGGGAAAATTTTACTGTCAGTATCACTGCTGCAACAAAGGGCGGAAGTCATTGCATTTCTATAATTTCTTCACTGGCACTTTTCCAGCCTTTATGAGTTTTAGGAAAATAAACCAAAACACTATTACTGCCAGACTAGTACTAAGAAATCAATATACACAAAATATAATTTCCATGCAACTCAAAGGATGCAATATACATACTTGGGGTATGCTTTTTGGGAGGGGAAGATGTATGACTTGCTAAAATGTATTAAAAAAATCCACAAAACCTAATAGAATTAAAGTTTAATTTTTGACCTCTTGACTTTGCTTTCTGTTAATTAACATTGGGATCCCATCCAAAAGTATTTGCACAACATTCATTTGCTAATAAATTAAATAATCTCAACTATTTCTGGGAACAGTACATCCTTATAGTCTGAAAAGTATGTGTTCCAGAAATACTTTTCTTGTAACCATTAAAAGTGACTTGGAGCATGATTAAAAACCATGTAACACTACATTCAAATTAAACACATTGGTAATTAGATTCACATGTGTTTAGAGCAACACAACAAACCAGTATGCACACAAATATTTATATGATGAAACCAAAGTAAACAAGCAACAACAGAAAGAGAGCAGGATGGAAATTGAAACATTACCGTCTTTATATTGTACCACACAGTACATTGACACTTATAAGAAGAGTTAGTGTTCAGTATTGCAAAGTATGCTACATTAATTTATGAAGACTTAAAAGAATGTGTTCTTGCAGCTATGGTGAAAACCACAAGTTGAAGTATTAGTAATTACAGCATCATCTAATGAAAAAGAAACCAGACCCCAAAACCCTGTTAAAAACTTAATTTTTTCCTTGTTTGACTTTACAAATCCCAGTAAATGTCTCAGGTTTTGCTCAAAGTCACTTTGTCTTTCACCAGGCCTGAGTGTTTTAAGTTCTATGATTCACTTATTTAGTGAGAGGAATAGTTGAGCCATTGACAGCATAGGTCAGGAGATCCATGTAAACCTGGTGGTCAGTAATTTGCACTCTAGTGTTTCCCAGTAATAATCTAAGGAAATGTCAGAACAAAAGAAAGAAAGTGTTATTTTTTTACTAAAAGCTCTCACTGAAAAAACCCAAACAAAAACCAAACCAACCAACCAACAACACAAAACCCCAAATAAACAAACAAAAAATACCTTTGGACAGATTACTCTCCATGAAAAAAAACCTACTTGCAATATTTTAATTTAGAGGTAATAAAGTAGACCAAGAGTTCCATCAGGTAACTTTATTTTTATTCCCACTACAATGAAATACTTAATTGCTACAGAAAAGAAAAAAAAAATCATTGTTTTGCTCTTACCCATGCCCAAAAACCTCGAGATGAAAGAAAATCCTAATCTGTATTACCTGCAGGAACCAGATTCCTAAGAATTATCTATGCATATGTACATGTCGGATCCATGAAAATAAAATTAGAAAATGAATCTTGTTTGAGAGAAGTGAGGAGCCTTTCAGTTTCAACTGAGTTCCTGTTTGGGTCTCCTCTTAGTACTGTGAAGTTACTACCAGGGTGTTATTTGGCGGTTTATTTGAGAAATATACAATGATATTGATCCAGTTTAGGATGATGAGCAAACCTCACTCTGTCCCTTTTTTATAGTTTCCCCAAATTCAAGCAGATTTATTAAGAGTTAGGTATGAAACCTTCAGAATAAACAGAATAATTTTAAGAGAGAGAGTAAAAGAAGCAGCATTCTTCCCAGCAGCCCTACATTTTGGCTTTGTCGTGTAATGGAAAGAGATGAAAACTATAAAAAATAGTTATAAAATGTATTTCTCAATTTACAGCACTTGTGGTCAGAAGCATTTCCTCACACAAACTATCAGGCTGCTGTGTGGAGTGAAATAGGTACAGCAGAATTTGAAGAGCCTTGATTATATTGTACATGTATTTCATGTCATAAACATATGAAACATTTAAAATATGGTATTAAATATGTAGCAACATTTCCTGGCACAGAAAGAACAAAGGTGTGAGAGACGATTTTTTTAAAAAGCTTTTAAATAATGCTGGTAAGAAATGTCCCAACATGATAAAAATCGTGTCTCAGAATAAGTTCCCCTTCATAGTATTCTCTTTGTTGTAGATACAGGCTGTACCTGAAAAAAGGCCTACTGGTTGCTTTTTAAAAAAAAGGTTTTAACTATTTAAGCTGCTACAAAATTATTTTTAACCATTTGGCAGAAAAGGTAGTTACAGCCTAAGTGTTAAGCAGTTGTTGATGTTTATGAACAACATTTTTAAACAACTGTAGTAGTGACAGATGCTTAGAATTTAAAACAACTTTATGTGCAATTTTTTAAAAATAATCACCATCTTATTAACTCTTTACTGCTGCTTTCCACAGCTTTCCAATGTTATTTCCTTGAGTAGGATAAGCTACCTGACTTTCTTGTTACAAGAGGGAAAAGGAAGAAAACAGAAAAAAGAAGAGAAGAGAACTAAAGTTTAGCGATCACTGAAAATAACCTCCTTATATAAAAGATTTGTTGTTTTCACCATCAGACACTCTTGTTCTGCCAGATGGAAACTTCTGTTTCCTACATCATCCTTTTAAGTGGACTAGTCTCCCTCATAGCTAAGGACAGAGTGAAAAAAAAAGAGCTAAATCAATGGAAAGTGGGTCAGACTTGGATCTCTCAGCAGTCATTTGAAAACCTTATGGAATAACAACCTCAATATTCTCTGTTTTCACTTGAAGATGCAACCCACAGAATCAATCAGAAATCTGATCCACCAACAAGTTTTGAAGCAGTCCCTAAATGCCTCAACTGAAGAAATAACTGGCTCAACTTCCAGCACCTTTGTCTTTGTATTTCCACACCACCTATTCCTTTAGATTCGGAGAACACCATGCCAAGGACCTGCTCAATGCAGTCCTGAGAAAAAGGGTACAGAGTGCATGCCTTACAATCCTCTCCCAGAAAATCTCTCCCTATGTGGCCAGAAGCAGCCTTGAAGAGCCGAGCACATTGGTAAGTCTGACTAACATATTGTCTGGTGAAGGTGAAATACCAACAGCATGGATTTCTGTTTGCCCTTAGAATTTAGGCACTGAGGAAAAAAAAGGTAGTTTTTTCTTGCCTGGCTTAAGAAGTAAAATTCATTCAGGCTGTAGTGACTCCTGGGAGTTGTAGTATGTCTTTTTGCAGGCAGGCTCCTTCCCTCTGGGTCCAGCTGGCAAGGATGCAGGTAAACAAGGTAGGGCACAAGGTTCACTGGTGGCACATCTCCTCAGGATACTAAACCTCACAGGAAACTCTTGCCTTTTTTTAATTTTCTGTGAGCTCAAGTATATGAGATCAGCTTTCCTAGTCTTGTAAGAATTTTTTCTGCCCGCACATTGAAACTACAGTATTGAAACAAATATATTACATATTGTTCTGGAACAAATACAGGAGTTTCAATTAATTTTTGGTGTATAGCACTGACCCAAATTAGCCTTATTGCAGCTCTCTTTGTATCAGTGAAAAGTCTGATATTGCTGTTTTGCATCTTATATTGTACTACCCACTCCTCTAACCCTGCATGATGAATTCTTATTGGCATGGAAATGTGGCAGCCTCTTTTCTGGAAGGGAACTAGCCTACTCAAAGTAATTTGTTTATATACATTGGACAAATCTCAGAAAGAGAAAAGATAACTTAGGGATCAATAAAATATTTCTCTGTGGTACTGGGAAATATACTAACGCTAGAAGGAATATTTTCAGGAACCGTATTTAAACAAACAAGAATAAAACCATGTTAAGAACTCACCTGAAAAACTGTATGGCAAAATTTTTCATGTGCTTTCTACACAAGCTTGGATGAGAAAACCTAACCACTGCAACAGAAATCCCCCTTTCCCAACACCTCCTGTGTGGAGCAAGCTGGATCAATAAGCAGTACTTCTTCTGCCTGGTAGGTAAGGAGAGGCTGGAAGAGGCTGCCTGTAGCCATTCTCTACCAAGAGCCCCAGAGGATGCTTCAGAGGATCCAGCCTGCAATGCTGAATTTCGCAGAAAGGCCCACGTGGCCTCTTTAGAGAGCTCTGCACAGCAGACATCTGCCTCCTCTGCTCTGAGCCCCGTGCCTGCTATGGTGGTGCACGCATTCGTTCCCAGTGGTACTCTCTTTACCCTTCACTAAACATGCTTGCTTAATGCAGTCTTTCAGCTAGTGGAAAATAGGTCCCTTGAAGGCTGTCATTCCCTTTCGGTAACCCCCTGGAACAAAACAAAGAGGTGATCTGACTTTCTGCTCTCCAGAGTTCACTTGGGATCAATTCTAACAACTCTCATAATGTCGAGATTAGGCAGCTTTTCCTCCTCCTTGTTAACAAGGCAATGACAAAGAGAGAGAGAAGTCAATTTCCTTTTCAAATAAAACTAAGAAGCCACTCAGCAGTAAATACAAAAGTTACAAATAAATAAGTGAAGTTTCTGACTGGTGAAGCCCTGCAGTACTTCTTACTGGAGGTACTGGCTTCTGGGCCAGGGGGAATCATCTTTAGGAAGCTGAAATTGGGATTCCATAGGCTTTAAAGAGCAGATGCAAATCCCAGAAGACTCCTTTTCAAGGTTAAGCTTGAAAGCTGCCCTTTTGAAACAGGCAGTTGTCAGCCTGACCACTGACCCTGTCGTTTTTCTGGATAGGGCCCTAAGCAACTGGGGAGCTGACAGGTCACCTGCCCTTCCTCACGGTGGTAGCAGGCAGGACCTGACACCTCCAGACCCAGACTGCTGAAATATCCTCTGAGCTGACTGAAAAGCTCAGGAACCAATCTGGAAATAACAGGGTCAAATTTGCTGTGAAGCAAAGTCCGCTAAGCCATGGGCTTTCAGGAAGGAATTTGGCCGAGTTGCATTGGACCTTCCCACTAATCATCTCACCTGCATGCAATGCCAGGAGAACATTCTTCACCCTCTTCACTTTGGTGTGGACACCAATGGGTTTCCTCCCATCCACCCAATTTATGAGGTGACTAATGTCTCTCCCAGAACAGGGCTGCAAACCCCTGCTGTTCATTCATAGGAAAACCATCAAAAGCCGCACAGATGTAAAATGTAACTCTTCTTAATTACTAAAGCGAAAAAAACCCAAAGAAAAACAACAAAAAAACCAAACTAAACAAAACAACAACTACAACAAATCCTAGAAAAACGTGGAGTATGGCCCCAGTGCTTTGGTGGTAATTCTTACACAGTTGCCACATAACCTGCGCTGGACGAACCTCATCCATCCTAAGATAAACAGACAAGATATGAAAAAAAAATCAAATAACATGTTTCATGCACTTACAAAGTGCTGACCAGGTGGATAAAAGTACCCATCCCACTTAAAATCGCTTCATCTTCAAGTACTCCTTATCAGGTTATCACTGTAGTCCTGCATAAAGAACAATTGCATTCAAAAAAATCTGTGGAACGTGAGACTAGATATTTTGGAAAGAGGTAGTAGTTAATGCAGGTTTTCATCTATTGATATATCACTAAAGTAGATCTGATTTCAAAGAGGCCCCATCTAAGTAGTCGTTGCCTGCTGTGAGATGAAAAGGGCTCCTGAAAGCAAGATCCCATGGAAAAGATGAAGTTACTGTTACCTGCAGGCTCAACCTGAGAGATGCCCTGCAGATGGCCCTAGAGATGCAGGAATGGGGAGGACACCGGCAAAACACGGAGTAAAAGTAAGTGAAAAGCAATTTAGCAGCTGTAAGTGATTCCCAGACTGCAAAGAGACATTTTAGATAAACACTTAAAATAAATATCTCTTTCAAAATTTTGTTAAAGGCAAGCCAGTGGCCTGATCTTCACCAGACATGCTATTTGCTATGACTTATATTTTGCAAAGAGGAATACAAAAGGAAGAACTGAGCCTAATGACTCATCTGATAAAAAGCACCAATTCTGAGAATAAACTATTTGATTTAAATTAAAGAGTAAAACATGGAGTCATTTTAAGGTAGTGTCACCAGAGTATGAAAATACCTGGATTGTTTCAGTCAGAAAATGGTTTTACAAGAATTGTGGCTTCATGTGTATGACCAGTTCCCACTTCTTCGAGCAGATGTTCAGGCAAAACTATAATATTTATGAGGGCAAACATCGGATGCAAGGTAAGAGTTCAGTTTGGTATTCCTGTGAGAAGAGTCAACCACAGCAGCTGCCCATCAGCCACACAGTTTAAAGGCCTACTGACAAATTCTCTATATCTTCCACTATCTCAGGATTTGCAGGTTTTTCTAGGCAAAAGACCAGTGTTTCATTTTTACGCTAAGCAGAAGCAGTATAAGCAATGTCATAGAGCGAATAATCCCAGGTGGGGTCCCACAGGTTTGAGGCTGGTACCAGAATCTTATGTGTAAATATAACAAACTTTGAAGCCCCAGCACCTCAAAGTCTTACCAGTACTGTCAGTGCTACACACCTCAGCTATGTGCAGGTGCAGCTGGATGCCACTGACAGAATTAGATACACGGCAGTGTACATTATTATCCGGGGATATAATGCAGCCTGGCTTTTTAACTCATTTGTGCCTTTTTCTCCTCAGAAGTGTTACCCAAGCCTTCACACCATCACAATCGCAGCTGTACTCCTTTTACTCTCAAGTCATGAGACAGCACTATTGTGGCATGTGAAAAAATTGTGAGTGTATTGCTTGAACAATTCCTGGAACTGCCACACAGGAGACAAAACCTGATGTTTCTCTGGCCTTCTCCTTCAAATGAAGCTGACAAAGGTTAATCCAGTACTGTGTTAATTTGGATGCATGGTGAGTAGTGGAGTAATCGACTGAGAATCACTGCATAAACCTAATTTTTATAGGAAGTCATGTTAGAAATAGATTGAAAGAGCATTAAAAATAGTCTTTTATCTTTTCTTCGTAGCAGTCCAAACACCTGACCACATTTACCAAATGTTTAGGAAAGAAAAAGCTGTCATATATTTCAAAGGAAGAAAACCAAAAGCCCCAAACCCAGGAAATTGAAAAAAAAGAAAAAACAAACCCAAAACACCCTACCAAAATGCCAAACAAAAGCAATCAGTTCTGTAGGATTTATTTCATTTAGCATAGCAATCATTTCATTCCTGTGATAGTTTAAGTTATATGGAGAATTAGCAGGAAGGGGTCAGTTTCTCTCCCATTTGCAGTAAGAATAAAAAGTCCTCTCTAACTAACTGCTTGAAACACTGAATCAACCCAACACAGCCTTTAATTTCCAGACCAAACACTTTCTCAAGGACTAAAACTCTTAGTATTAGTTATCAGACTAATTTATGATACACACACACACTCTGTAGGAAGGCAAATGATACATCCTTTCTTATATTTCGCAGTGACAACCTTCCACAGAGAGATATTTTTAAAACATTATTCTTAAATTCTTCTTTTTTAAAAATGCATACACATGTAGAATTTTGCACTGTGTATGAATTGTATTTTCCTATATGCTAAACACCAGTAAAATGGACATAAGTATACTGACATAAAAAGTATACTGGTTAGTATAAGTGTGTTTATATACGTTTGTCCACAAACATTTTCTTAATATCCAGCATTTTGCCATTTTCTGATGGTTCTAAAAGGCTTTTTCTACAATGTTTTAACCATGAAGCTTTGGGATGAAAATAAAGACTAACATATAAATTCATTTTTTATTTCTTACAACACTGCTTTGATTATACTATAAAAGTAACTGTGTGTTGGAAAATATATAAGAATGAAAAAAAATCACAATTAAGTGGATAGAACTGAAATTTATAATGAATTTGGAATATTGAAACAGTGTTACTACAGCTTTCAGTATTTCTAAGTAAAATTTTTATTAAAAAGTTCCATCTTTACAATGTTTTATCTTACCATTCAGAAAGTGAACCAAGTGCTAATCATGCTTACCAGTCAACATAATTTTCAGGAGTTACAGGTCTAGTTTTGACCAAATTTATCATTACTCAGCCTACGGACTCTGACCTTGACTAATATGTTTACTTCCCCATCAACAGGAAATTTTGTAAGGTATTAGAAGTTTAGGCCATTTGAATATGTACTCTCTCTAAAATTACCAATATTAAAATGTTATGGCTATTTATTTCTCTGAGAAAATCAAGATTTCAAGATTTTTTGTGAATTTTTATGTCTGATGAGCGATTTGGAATGGCTGCTTTTGACCAATCACAACTCACAAGTATTCAGCCTTTGGTAAGATACATATAGGAACTTATTTCTGGAAATGCACCTGCTCATTCATATATTATGTTCAGAAGTAAATAAATCCATTAATTTGCAAAAAAAAGCACTCAGGTCTAACTTCAGTACCCAAAATGAAACACAATAGGAAATTAATACTAAAACCGTTGTAGGTTTTGTTTGTTTGTTTGTTTGTTTGTTTGTTGTGTTTGTTTGGTTTTTTTTTTTTACTATTTTACAGGTGTTATGTCAAAAAACACTGCCTAGCAAGGTAGGGAGGGCTGCAGAAGACTTCTGTGATTAACCATGAAATAAATGCTTCAGGAATCCAGTAAACTCCGGGAAATACATCAGCATTTCTGGACCCTGTAATTTCATCATAAGCTCTCCTTTTAACAGATACTTCTACTTCTTGTTCCTTGGTTTTTCATGATAGTACTCAGTTGGCAAATTAATTGAATTTACAACAGAAGGTAAAGGAAACAATATTTTTGCTGTGGTAAGATGTCTCTTTATTCCCCTTTTCTAGGGGGCTCTCAACACATAACCAACTGTTCATCACCCTCTAGCTGAAGTGTTAAAATAGTCGAATCCTCTTGCTCAAAGTCCCTCAGTTACAATACAAAGGAATAACCATTATAAAAGTACCTGAGGGAAAAAGATCAGACCTGTGACCAATTTTTGTTTAGAAACAAGAAAGAAATAAAATCCAAACCCCAAAAATGGAAAATCTCAACATACATATGGTTTCCCTACCAGAAGAGTTTATGAGTATTTGTACACAAACTCTCATAAACCAGTTTACACATCAGCCATGGTAAGCATATGTGCCAGTTAGGTGAAAAGCTGTATTTCCCCCTTTCTAAAAAGAAGGTCATGTGGACTTTGTTTATTAAATAATTTCTTTTTTTTCCCCCTAGAAATATTGTTTCAGACCCTCCAAAAAGTTCAAAAATTACCAACATAAGAGAAGGATTGCAAAAGTGTAACAAATAATTAGGTCACACTATCTAAACACTTTGGTATGTATATGAAAATTAAAGAAATAGATGACTATGTATGTGAAATCGAGATTGTTTTCAGCAGCAAATTTATGAGATGTCTAAACTTATTAGTAAGTTCTAAGGAACAGCCTTAGGCACTGATTATGCACTATTCATTTTGCTGCTTAATACTGCCTGAAAATGGCCATCATCACCAAGATCAAAAGTCTACCTGGAAAAGTATCCGTACTTTGATGGTAGATAGCAGTAAATCCTTACAGAGAGATTTATTTATTTATTTGTTTGTGTATTTATTTATTTTTTAAGAGGGAGGGGACTAACACAAAACTGTCTTCCAGCTTCTGCAATGAGAATTTAGCCAGTCTCAACTCAGTGGTTCTTCCACGTTACTTTGGTGGCCATTTCGGACCCCTTTGGTGGATGTTCACTCTTTTGACCTTGTCGCCCATGGCACAGTATTAACATTGCACTTAGGCAGCACACACTCAGTCCAACCAAACCTAAGTGTTTGCTGCCTTCATATAGCAGTTTCTTCTATCAGTATACATCTGCCATGAAAAGACAACAGTAGTACAGTAGAAAGGTATATCATCATCGCTTTCTAGGCAGGTTTTTCAATGTTTCTCCAAAAAGTTATCCCCAAAACTCAGATACCTGCTCTCACCAAAAACTGTGAGAGAAATGTCAGGGAAGAGATTATTTTGCCTACTGAAGGCTTCACTTTTTTGCTTTTCTATAATCAGTTTGATTAAAATGAACTACAGGTACAAACATATTTTTCCTTGTGATCACATTCAATACTTGAAAATACTGACTTGAAAAATAGAGGCCAGGCACTCGCCCAATAAGATATGATTTATTGTAACACACAGAAAATTCAGTCTGTGGTAAATGTTAACACTGCAAACAATTTCTATACTAATGTTTACAGATTTCAGTCTTTTAAATCCCAATAGATATCTATCTTCTTTATTCCAACAATTGTAACTGTAATAGCCATTTCATTTTCGAGCACTGCAAAACCATTGTTTCAACAGAAGCTATTGATAGGGATGTATGTGTAGCCAATATTAATGTGATTTTCTAAAACAAAAATAATTTATTATAATTTTCTATGGGTCATAAATGGTTGGAGGACACTATTCCTGACAGCAAGTATAGAACTTATACAAGATGATAATTTTTTCATTCCAAATTTTTCTTACATTGTAAGCACTTTTTGGCAGCTCACAATTTTAAAATCTCACAAAGGAATGATAAAAAACATTATAAATAAAGTTTACAAACAGTCAATTCAAATTCAGTTCCTAGGAATCATGCCTGCTCTAGGTATCTTAAAAGTGAAAACAGTAACATGAAAATGAATGCAATATAATGTCAAACAGTGTACTTTTTCCATTTTGATCATCAAAACACCTGATCTACTTATTGCAAGTATTTTCTAGTTGCTTTGTCTTGAGTCTATGATTATACTCTTCTAGTTAAAGAAAATTACATCCTGTTGCACAAACATTTTTAAATCCTCTCTAAAGAAAGTATTTAATTTTTCAGAAAATTGCTTATTTGTAATATATTTCATAAATACAACATGAAGATAAAAATTAACACATCCTTTTCAGTTTAAACAATTTGCCATACAACTATTCTTACACCTAAAAAAACCCAAAAAAACCACAAAAAACCAAACCAAAACAAAAACAAAAACAAAGACAAAAAACCCACCAAATTAGTTTCTTTACACTTTTAGAAGAGGAAAATGGGTGAAGCAAACAGTCCATAATAGAGATAAGGTAAGGAAATATAGACCTGAAATAAGCAAAGTTCATGAAAACAGTTAAGTAAAATGAATAGCACAGGAGGGACTGAATTAAATTTTTAAACGCACACAATAGAATACCTGTATAACACAAGTGATTTCCTTCTTACAGTCATAAATTCAATGTACAGAAACAATGCATTGCAGAATGATGCACTTTATAGGGCTTTTTTCTTCCCTTCTTAAAATATAGAACTATTATGATTCTCTTGTGTGGATGATAAATCCAGCTCAAAATTCTACCCACTGTGAGTTCTACCAAAACATAGTACTGAGAACGAGCTGTGAGAGAATGAATTATGATGTACCAGTGGTTTGTGCAGTGTGTGTATTGAAGGCAGAAAGGAGTGGAGGAGAAAGAAGGGCACACAAAGAAAAAACCCAACGTTTTAAAGGTAATTTTTAAAAAGCGTGGTAATATTAGAAGCAATATTAAACAATTTTTAGTTAATTAAAATCTTAACCTTATAAAATTTTAAATTAAATAAGCTACCCATGGAAAGTACTCTATAAATAAGAAAAGATATAGGCACAGCTTCATGTTTTGGCTTTGGATACTGACATTAATAAAAATTATTCCTTAAATTGTTTTCTCCAAAACAATAGCACAGCTAAGTTCAACAAAGCTCCTATGTACTGGAAACTAAAGGATTCCAAGACTTAGCTAACTCTGAGACCTCTGAAAGACAAATATTTGGACCTACCAAAAAAAAAAAAAAAATCAACAGAAAAACCCCAAATCAGGAAAAGTAGGATAACAGATGCATACTCAAAAATTGAAAATATTGGAAACATTAACAATTTTAAAGAGTATTTGAGCAGGAGGGACTTAAAATCCTAAAAACACGAACCACTTGAAGCACTCCAGTAATTTTCAATTGCTTTGCAATGTGCAAGCAAGGAACCTTGATCACTTTCACAATGAAACACTTAAGCTCTCTGATAATTTTATACCCTTATAGGCCACATATTTCTGGAACCCCGTCATTTCCTAGCTGAAGTGGTTTTAAAAATATGTGAAGTGCTCCAATAATTTTAAATTATTCTGTGCAATGCAAGCTCAGAACCCTGATCACCTCAAAATTTAAGAGCTTATAAAAATTTGAAGTAGTCCAATATTTCTGAATGATTGGGTATTGTGATTTCACTTGTTTTATAAAGTGCTTCCATTTGCAAGGAAGTCTGGTGATAAACTGAAATATAGCTGTTGGCTAGCAAATATAGCCATGTAAAAAATGCAATATTAAAAAAAAATAATCAGAGAACATGCTCCTGCCCCCCACAAAAATCAGAACTCAAGCAATAGAAAGGAAAGGAAAATATATTCTGAAACCCCAATTGCAAGCAAGGGAGAAAAGATCAGCCCCAAAATTTCAGTCACAAACTACATGTACAGAAACAGCTAACATATGAAAATTTACAGAAGATACAATAAATCAAACACTGCATTGTTTCCAGGAGAGTTATAATTATTCATATGTCTAATAGCCTTTACAGATATATTTTGTGAATGTCTGTAATGAATATTATTTGATCATCTTGTCAAAGTGTAAGGTACTTACACACATCTCACTTTAATATGTGCTGTCTGGATTTTTTTCTGGGTTATTTTTTCAGATAATAAAATCAGACAGGAATATTGTCACTTATCGAATGGATAATAATGAAAAATATGTTTTATTTCTGCCAGCAGTTCTACTCAACAGTACACTGGTTTACTGAAGCAAAAAAAAAGGTATGCTTATGTATTGAAATTTTTTAGATGGTTTATTATTCTGAAAGGGCTTGGATTTTAACTAATTATGCATGCAGTTTTGGGGGTAAAGAAGCTATCTACCAGGTTTATCACCTTATAGAAGGTAAAGTGAGGTTTCCGTACATCATTGGAGTTCATAATCTATACAAAAAATTAACCCCTATAGTAGGAATTTCAGCAGTGTTTGTCAGCTTGCATTTCGGTGGGTTCCTGTGCACACTCAGAAATTTATTTTGCAAAAAAATAATCTCACATTCAGTGTTCGCTGTCCTCCGTTATTCTTGCTTTTCCCTCCCATCTTCTGCGCACATACAGGAGGATTTCAAATTAGAGAATTCACAGACTCAGTGTTGTATTTTTCATTAAGCTCCCAATTAATATTTAGTTGAAGTCTGGCAGTGGACAGGAGGTTCCTCTCACTGTAAAGCAGTGTCTTCAGAAAAGACAGACTATCTGCTGAAGAAGCAGAGAAAACAGAGAAGTTGCCAGGATTCCTGCCCTTTCCACCCAATGCCAGGACCTATCATGATCGTTGGCAGTTATTTTGGTTAATGCAATGGTTTTTGCTGTTGTATCACTTTCTGAGGAGCCTGAAATCCACTCAGCAGGGTGACCCGCTTGTCTTGCTAAGGTGTGTGTATATAACTTCCATTAGGATTAAGGGTAGTAATGTTCAGCAGTGGAAAAGCAGCTAATAAGGTATGTAACCCTTCAAGCAACTTTTTTCTAAATGTTTCCACAACTAGGTCACAAATTCCTTCTCAAAGAAGCAAGGGGAGACACTGACATCAAACAGAGGCCCTCCTAAGCTACTTCAGCAAAAAGACTAATCATCAAACTGAATGAACCATCCAGACTGCAACAGAACTCTTGTATCTGAGGAAATTTATCATCTCCCATAAGTAGCATGCCTCCTGTATTTTTCAGCAATAGTGGCAAATAAAGGAGGAGGAAAACAATCCATATGTCCCCTCATATGAACAAGCAGAAAATGATATCAAGTAATTTTTTTACTGAATTGATATTGAAATATTCTAGCATGATAAAAAAAAAAAAAGTCATAAAAAGCTCAGGAATTTTTCTTCAGGTAACAAAACTGGAAAGAGAATACATCTTTTTTCTTTAAAAAATTATTCATTACTTTTTATCACTATGCAGCAATGAAAGTATATGTTTTGTCTTTAGCTCTGCCTTCTTGGAGTAAGAGAAAATGAAACTTTATTTCAGGAATTTTTGACATGACTTAATAATGAGATTTTTGTCCAAAGTTTGCAATAGAAGATTTACTCATTAAACGTCCCCAACTTCTTTTGCTTGGCCCCAGCTTTTAAGGGCAGAATATCTGGGTTATTAAGAGAGGTGTAGGAACTCAATTACTATTGGAATGAAAGTACCTTAAGCCTCTAGATGTTTATTTTCAAACCTGGCCAAAAGTACAAGAAAAGAAAGGTTGTTTTTTTCTCCATTTTACCCCCGAGGTTTTGCACATCTCTGTTTTCTCTTATGTGTTGACTTAAAGTGAAAGATAACCGAGTCAAGAGAGGCAGGCTGTAAAAGACCCAATTTAACTTAACAGAAGCAATAGGAAATACAAATAATCAGAGCAGGGGAAAGCCCTTTTAAATAGAGACTTCAATCATCATGATTTAAGGAACTTTGATTTGGAGTATGTTGGATCTGACATGCCATCAGGATGACTCATTGTGCTGAAATACATCATGTTTCCCTATTATTGCATGATGTGACATAATGATATAATCAGATGAATTGTCAAAACACGATGTCAAGTAAGTGAAATTCAAATTAAGCAAAGTTTGGAAAAAGTCCTCAAAAGGGACTGGATGTTATTACTTTAATTACATATTTTACTCCATCTTGAAAAGCAGGTCTTTCTATATTAGTACCTCTTTGGCCTTGTGTTTAGAATGTCTTCCCTTAATTTAGCCACATGTTTTTGCATTGCAGTTTACATTTGCATGGCCACCTGTGCAGAGAACACTCTCTCAGAGTAAATATGTTTCCCACAAGAGAATGGGAAAGTCCTTTTCCTTCCTCTATTTCTCTGGAAAGTAATTTTTAAATTTTTGTTTGTTTGTTTGTTTTTCTCAGTGTCTCAAAAATATACTAATGACTATCACTTCTAGAAGAGTGCTGCAAGTGACCCTGCTTGAGCAGGGCATTGGAAAAGATGACTGCCAGAGGTCACTCCAACCTCAACCATCCCATAACTCTGTGAAAAAGTCTAGCTTTAACTTTGAGTCTCCATCTGTTTCTAAAACCTTTGTAAACATTTGAAAGAGCTGAGTCTAATCTGAACCCCATTGCAAAAACAGATGCAGCTGATACACCACTTCCATACTCACAATACTTCATTAGTCATAAGAATAGCCAGACTGATATGGAACAGACCCCTGTTCAGACCTGAGTACCTTTGGCCTTTAATTTTGCCTAGTAGTTATAAAGTTTAAGGCTGCAGTACTCCTTACAAAACTTCCTACATTCATTAGAAGTGCTAGTTTCAAAAGAAACAAATACATTTTTTGGGATAGAAAACAGAGAGAAGTCTACACTATTTTCAAATTCTGTCACTCCTGCAAGAAAAGACTCTTTCCCAAGGGAATCACAGGTACGTAAAATGTAATACAAGATGTCCAATTTCTTGGAGTTATAGAGGTTTTGAACATACTTAAGGATTCCTCCATTGTTACCCATGTCCATGCCAAGACTGGTTTCCTTTTAGAGGAGTTCCCACGGCTCACTGGTGCAGGATATCTTCCTCTAACTGACTTAACTGTGAATAGTTTGTGCTGTGTGCTGCTTTTGCTGTAGAGAAAATAAAGGTTAATCCACAGAACAACTGTCTCGCCTCAGCCCTCCTGTTAAAATGCTAGGTAACATCACATTATTATTTTTATTACATTCTGAAGAAAATGTAGCAGAGCCTCAACAAATATGACAAAACTCTAAAAAAATTTCTAGTATATAAATCAGCTAAAACATTTGGAAGCATTTCATTTTGAATATTTTAAGTACATAATGGGGTTTAAAAAAAAATAAAAAATACCCCAAAAGGATATAGAAAATAGTTTATTGTAGTTTATTGCTGAACTATAATACAGTTTCCATGCTAAAAGACAAAAAGTCCCTATACAGAAATACTACTGGTCAATTCAAATCCTGCCTGAAGCATGGCACACAGTAATAATGATGACAACATCTAGTCCAATAATACAAAAATCAATAGAATGCATTGAACTGCTATCCAAAGTAAATCTAGAATGTCATTTGGTTGATTATTAATTAAATTGGCACCTGCTAAACTAAATACAAATGAACTAAATACCAACAAACTTTATTTTACATGGCAAATTAAACGATTAGCTAACTATAATATAGAGAATGAAAAGAAGTAGACTTTTTGATGTTACTAGCATAGAATCCTGACAATTTTTATGCCTTAGGCTTTGACATATTTAAAGGAAAGAAAAAGTGATTGTATAAATTGTATAAATATAGCTTTTGAAAATGGTCTTTTAATTCTTATTGATCACCACCTTGGCATTCAAAGTCTAATTATACTAAAAAACTCTGCTATATACCCAGTGTACTCAGAAATCATTGCCTGAAATTAATCAACACTACAAGCACACCACTCCTAATTACAAAGTCATCTTTCTAGTGCTTCTTACACCGTTGGTTGATGCTCCTAAAAATGACCTGACAAACCTCAAACCAAATCATAATTTCCAGGCGACATTTTTATTGTATCATTTATGATACATAATGAAAGTGTTCCACAAAGCATTCAGGCAAATAATCAGAACATAACAATTCCCCTAGAAAGATATGTTTTGCTTCAAGTTTCTTAAAAATCCAAAAAGCAATCTAGAAATATTCCTTTCTAATCCCAGAACGTACCTATTTCTTTTTTCTGTAAGTTATTTTTGAGCTCTCCTTGCAAGTCAAGGTTTTGAAGTCCATTTCTCCCAATCACTAATAATACCACAGACTGTGGTTGCCTAAATACTTATCTTAAAATGGTATCTTGTAGTTTTTATGAAGATACCAACTGTGAAAGCTAGGAGCTTTTTACAACTTGAATAGGCAAATTTCTTTTCAGATGAGAGGCTTAAATCTAGTTTAATATTGAGATATTCCTGCTTAACTCAGTGGAGTTGTTGCCTTCATCAATCTAATGTGTTTTGTTTATGGATATAAATATCATATACCGATACAAAATATATAATAATTAATATAAATAAATAACCTGGCACTGAATGTTTAAAGCATGACGAGTAAAGCTAATTTCACAGGGTGCCGTCCAAATAGAACAAACAGTTCCATGTGGCCTATATAAAATAACTGAACTAGATCACACTTATCACCACAGTGTGTTCACATACATGCAGCAGCACCACTGGGTTTTTTTGAGGTTTTTTTCTCAGTTCAGTTACCAAAAGCTTTGCTAGCTTTTGTCATTATATGAGAAAAAGGAAAGTAAGTGAGCATAAAAATCTAGTTAAAAAAGAAATTAAATAATAATACACCAGATACGGAAAAATATTTTTATGAGGTATTTCAGAATTTCTGCCAATAAGAATTGGAATTATTTTCCATTAATTTTGACACATTTTCTGGAAACATAAATTTCCAGAACAAAAGGCTCACTAACATATCCTTTGCCTTCTTAAGAGCCAAGGACCTAAGGAGAAAGAGCAAAATGGTGGAAAACAAATGACTGCAAATTTTTTTAATTATATCTAGCAGAACCCAAATCATAGTCAAAGAAAACAATTTACTCTTGAGGTTGCAGTTAATAGGGTTTGACTGAGACAGTAAATCAGCTGCCCCAGCTGTTTCCCAATCTGAAGATTTGCCCTTTGGTTATACTTAAAGGATAGATAAAAATGTGGTAACAAATATTTAGTTATGTTCACAACTATTTTTTCTACATTGAACATTGCAGTACATTGAAGTAGTCTCATTTCTCGTGGTCTGGACTCCCTGTCCACTCTAGTCCAGCTGCTGTAACACCATAAACTTGAACAATTCCAGTGCAGCCTCTTGTATGATCTAGCATCGAAGTTACATATTTTCATGAAAAAAAAGAAAGAAAGAAAAAAAAAAAAGGTACATTCAGCTCCCAGAGTCATTCAAGCTCTAGGACGTTCAGTTTAATCTTCTGTACAGGTGTTTCATATTTCTTATATACCCATTTTAAATATTCAGTGAAGTAAGCAATGTTTCCCTCAATAGAAGATTATTTAGAAAAAGCAGCACATTGTAAATTCTCTTCCTAGTAGTCCAAGAAAACATTGATGCAGTAAATTACTAGTTCTAAATTATGAATATCCTATGACAGGTATGCCTTTAGTTGCTGAATACAAAAACTAGCTTATTTTAATTGACAACAATTGAGCCACAAATTTGCAAACACATTAACTACCCCAAATCCCTGGTCCTCAACGTACTGTTTGCTGTGTCTTTGGATGATTTGACGTAGAAAAGGCAAGTGCAAGTGTCGTCTCCTTTACAGATTTGGCAAAAAATATGTCAGTCTGATAAAAGACCAAAAAGATCCTCCACCTTTTCTTTTTTTAAGGTGTTTATCCCAGAAAACTTGGGAAAGGCATTGCATAATCTCTAACACACTTCATCAAAACCATACCTTTTATCTCATTATTGTTCTAAAAAGCAATCATGAAATCCTTCTGCTTTCACAAAGATTTCTCAGTCTTTAAACAATAATTTCACAGAATGGGTGATTGGTTGGTTAGAGCATGGTGCTAATAAAACCAGGGTTGAGGGTTTAATCCCTGCACAGGCCATTTGCTCAAGAGCTGGACTTGATGATCCTTGTGGGTCCCTTCCAATCCAGAATATTCTGTGAATATTCTGCAAATCTGGTCCAACCTCTCTCTTTAAGCAGAGTCATCCTAGAGCACATGGCACAAGATTCTGTTGAGATGGTTCCTGAATATCTCCAGTGAGGGAGACTCTACAACCTCTCTGGGCAAGGTCCCAGTGTACTGTCATCCACACAGTAAAGGAGTTCTTCCTCTTATTCAGATGTGCATTAATTTCTGCTTGTTGTCTCTTGTCCTATTGCTTGGAGGAACCAAGAAGAACCTGGCTCCATCTTCCTGACACCCTCCCTTTGGATACTTACAGACATTGATGAGGTCCCATCATCTTTGTTGCCCTCTGCAGGTCCTTCTCCTAAAGCTCCATGTATCTCCTGTCCTGAGGAGCCCAGAACTGGACACAGCACTCCAGATGCCTCACTAGGCCTGAGTGGAGGGGCAGGATCATCTCCCTTGATCTCCTGGCAATGCTCTTCCTAATGTACCCCAGGGTACCATTGGCCTTCTTGGTCACAAAAGTGCTGCTGGCTCATGGACAGCTCGTTGTCCACCAGAAACCCCAGGTCCTTCTCCGCAGGGCTTCCTTCCAGCAAGTGAGGCCCCAGCCTGTACTACTGCAGGGGGTTATTATTCCCCAGCTGCAGGACTCTGCACTTGCCTTTGATGAATTTCAGATGATTCTTCTCTGCCCATCTCTCCAACCTGTCCAGGTCCTTCTGAAGAGCTGCAGAGCTCTCTGGGGTGTTGGCCACTGCTCCCAGCTTTGTGTCATCAATGAACCTCCTGAGGACACATCTACCCCTTCATGCAAGTCACTGATGAATAAGTTAAACAATACTGGCCCGATATTGAACCTTGGGGGACACTACTTGCGACAGGCCTCCAACTAGACCCTGTACCACTGATTATGACTCTCTGGGATCTGCTGTTCAGCCAGGTCTCAACCCACGTCACTGTTCACTCATCCAGTCCATAATTCCTGAGTTTGCCTCTGAGCATGTTGTGCGGGACAGTGTAAGTGCTGAAGTCGAGGTAGGTGATAGCCACTGCTCTTCCCTCATCCAGCCGGGTAGTTGGTTCATCACAGATGGAAAACAGGTTGGCTAATCACAGTTTGCCTTTAGTGAATCCATGCTGACTACTCCTGATCACCTTCTTGTTCTCCATGTGTACAGAGGTGGTGTCCAGAATGAGGCACACACTTTCCAGGGATTGAGGTGAGACTGACTGGACTCACCTCACATTTAAACTACACACGTGTAATGTCCCTCAAGGTCTATTTCTGGCAAGTATGTTCCATTTTAATTTACAATTGAAAGGGAAAAAAGAAATTTTATGGTGTTTCCATGTTGCCTTTCCTGGAGAACTGCTAAGCTGCACTGCTGCCGGAAACTGGAAAAGGTAATCTCATTTCGAGACATCTTGGGAACTTGGAATATGTGGTAGGGGGTGGGTCAGGCCTTGCCCCAGTGAGGTAGTGCCCTGCCCCCCATACCCCTCAGCCCCACAGTGTCTGTCAGTCACAGCACACTGGTGGCGGCCACTGAGTGACCGAGGGACTGGAAATCCCACCTGGGAGGAAGGCCCAGAGTAGGCCAATGTTTTAAGGGGCCTGACCACGAGACAAGCACGTGTGTCCTTTAACCCTACCTTTATCTTGGAGCTTTACATCACTGAAACACAGGAGTTGGTAGCTATATCAGTTTTTCTATATCTTTCCTGTCTTTCTGTTTTTCTCCCTGTCTTCTTCTAACTCTCTTCTCATGGAACATAACATCCAATGCGTTTAAAGGCTTTCTATGCTCGGCGGGATAAGTCTATGCTGTGATAAGTGATGTTATGTTGTATTTACTCTTTTGCCAGTGTTCCTTAATTTTCTATATTCCACCAGTAAACTTCTGTGTATTTTTAACTCTTGAGACTATTTGGTTGGAATTTGTTCTGTTGTGTCTACCCAGAGCAAAAGAACCTCGGTTTAGCCCCAGGTTTGAGTGGCTGGGATGTAACAACCCTTGCCGACACGCAACCAGAAAAGCTGTTCTAAGTGGTTTCTAAATACATGCTGAGCTCTTGACCATGGAATAATTTAAAATTACTTGTATATCATTCTCATATTCTTGTATTACCAGAAGTATTTTGATGATTTTCTCCACATTTTTTTACTCAAAGAAGAATGCCTCTGAAGCATACTCACAAAAGTTTTCTTAAATTTTGTGTCAATGATAACCTGCAAAATTCTTTCTGACACCTGTTATAATGGTTTTAGCTGCTCGCAAGAGATGGTAACAGCCTTTCTATCACAAATATAGATTATGATAACAGATGAAAGGAAAATAATTTTAACAGAAAACATGGAACACCAAGGAAAGAAAGGCTGCCATCTGGAAAGCCTGTTAGATCTTTGAAGCCTAAATCCTTTTTAATTTCATTATAAATATGACTGTTGTTTTTGGGGAGATAAACTCACATGAGATTTGGCCAAAATTACTGTTATCTGAAGGCACTTGGCTGTCTAGAGTTGCTTGATCATTCTGACGTGCTTAATTCTAGTGTGCTTCAACTTTCTCATTTAAATATCTCTTCCCATCAATCATTAGTGCTTTCCTTCCTGGGTCATTGAGAGCATAATACTTCATTGTGTCAGCTGAAGGTGTGCTGACCTACTTTTCCTGGTTAATTTCAAGGGTAGGATCAGATGTTCCATTGCTTTAGTAATTGATCTAACGATAGATCTTTACTAGAGCACCCATGACATGGTCTGAAGGGCATTCCCGGCGTCACTGACATCAAGGTCATAACTGAAATGAAAAATTCTTCAATCAATTAGGTTACTTGGCTGCATTTGTTCTTGAAAATAATTGTCCTGTAAACATATTGTTTTTCTTTGATAAAAATTGGGGTTTAATGCAGAGGATCATGTGAAAGTTGCTGCTACCTTTTGGGGTGTAGTACTGTTTTAATGCTAGTGGCCTCTTAGCCACGTTAATTTTATATTAAGTACTTTGTGCAAGTGGAAAGACACAGTGATGAGTGACAAGGTGTAAAGCCAAAAAGGTATAAAGGTGCTAAAACAAAAGAATTATCAGTGACAGCAAAACCAATAGCTCACTGTAGAAGGTGCAAAGAAACAATTCCAAACAAAATAATCTCTCAGGAGCAGACTTCGAAACTGCTAATGAGGAGACACACTATTCAGTTTGTCCACACTTTCTTCCTCTGGCACACCAAAAAATTTGATTTTTCAGGTTGGACTCTGCAGTGTGGTTTCATAAAGTGTTACTTCAATGTGCACACTCCCACAGGTAAAGGATACACACATCTACCAGGCAACCTTGAGATCTGCCTGGACTTTGACAATGGTCTCATATTATTACCAGAAAGGGGAAATAGCTGTCCAGTACATGACTATAACCTGCACAATAAGATTCTCATAAATACATAGATAAAATACAAGTAAAATGCAAAGTGAAATGTATTTTGATAGCTTCTGAAATGTATAGATATTTAGCTGTTGATTTTCACCTATTTTCTATTATTCCAGATAATGCACATAATACAGTCATGGAAAAGACTGAATTCATGCAGTGTCTAAATGAAAAATAAATAGCATAATTCACACAGATAAGTACTTTTAGCAGTTCTTTTCCTATATTAGTTGGCTTGTTTTAGAAAAAATGATTGGTTTTTTGACTACTAAAATTTACTTTTTAGAATTAATGTCTGTATAAACTGGTACCATGTTTTAGCTGTGAAAACACTGTTGGCTGAACAACAATAATAATTAAATCTAATAATAATTACTTTATTTAAATCCTTATATAGAATATAAATACATAGTTGTGTCTGTACAAAAAAAAAAAATCCACAATATATATATATTTACCAAAGATGTTACAGTTTTCTTAATGAACAACTTCTATTAAATCCCATCATGAAAAAAATTCTTTTTAGAAGTCTACCCTAAAACTTCAAAATAAAAGTTAATATTTTCAGAAGTAAATTCAGGATGTTTGGCCTTGAATATAGTATTAAAAATTATTATGAAGTGTATTTGAAACCAAAATAATTTCAAGTTTCTACAATTTTTCTTCATGCAGTCTGTTAATGGAAACAAAAGCTATGGCATATGCAACCAATCAAAATAACTCAGGTTTCTTATACTTACAATATGATAATCCCACAATCAGTTCACAGACAATCCTGTGGTTGAAATATAGTCACATAAAATTTGGTTGAATAAAATAAACATGGCATAACAAAAGAAAGCTAAATTTAGTACGGAGTGCTTCGTCTAGTGCATTTGAAATATATTGCATTATGAACATTCAATTATGAATAAGAAATACTTCTGGTTTTTATACATTCATGTTTTGTGATGTCATTACAGGGTACTCAGAGGTTTCTTACAGTAGACACTAATGAACAACTTCAATGAGACAATTACCTTCCACTTTATTAACAATTGAAAAAACAATAACAACCATCATCCAGAAGACAGACACCTGTCAGTAGTCTAAGAGCATTTGCAAAGATTTTCTGGAGACTGACAAAAAGGACATGAATTTCTGCAACATTTTGCTGTGTGCAACTGTCTAAGAGAAACAGAGAGAATAAAACAGAGGGATTGCTAGGGACAGGAAAAGCTCTGGAAATGATAGCCCTGAGAAAGAATAATGGAGAATGATTGGCAGCAGTGGAAATAGAAAAAAAACAGTAATGGTTTTTAAAGAGATCATTTCTATTTTCGTGATTCCTACAGTGTCTAAAGAAACAGTTTTTGTATCTAAAGGCCCAGATCCACGAAGAGTGAATGAGTTCTCCAAAGAGAGATCTGTCTTCACAGTATTATCCCCACTGAAATAACCTCTAATACTGATAATTTTGCTAGTTGCTCAGGTTAAGTCATGTAATTTTGCAGATTAAAACTTTCTCTGCAAAATTATTCATGTATATAGATTTAACTACTTGTATACTTTTTCAGAAACTGCAGATGATGTACACCCAGATTGTTTTTAAAAAATCTCCTAAAAAGAGCAAGCTGTCTTCATTAGCTGCAGGTGAAGCAATCATGGTTCATTTTATGTAGAACATTAAATAATTCCTATTTAGCTTACTTCCAAAAGTATAGAGCAGATTATATGAGATCTTGACAGGCACTCTCTATGAATCAGAGTTACTAAATATCTAATAAATTTTAGCATGAATTATGTTTGGACCTCTGTAGCAACTGAGTAGAAAAATCAAAGAATTGTGTGAAATGGTTAAGGTTGGGAGGGCCCCCTAGACCAGTCCCCCTCCTCACACAGTCTCAGCTACAGCAGACTGCCCAGGACACTCTCCAGTCAGAAGGAAACTCAACATCATCTTTAGGCAACCTGCTTCCCTGTTTGACCACCCTTTTGGTGACCGTCCAACCCGACTTTACGTTTGCATTAGTGATCAACTATATCAACAGGACAAAAGGAAAAAGCAGCACACCGAGACATAAAAATAATACACATACACACTTAAACAATGCACGTGTTTTTCAAGTTCCTTGAATATTTTGAAAAACATAACAGAAAATAAGGCATTTTTACTTCACAAATGAATATCTAAACTGTTTTCTTAGCAGTTAGCAAGGGGACCTTACTAGCTTTAAAACATTTACATTTTATGAATTTTTTCCTAATTCTGTCAAATTGATCTTACCTGAGGAGTTAAGATACCTTCAAATACACATCATTATTGATAGTATTGGTAATACCATTAAAATAAATTTAGAAGATGTCAAACATTTGCTTCAGTTCTTGAAACTAAATTGTACTTTTATACATCAACAATATGACCTAGTGAAGCAGCCAGAAAGTGGGGATCCATGAGGAGTGGTACCAGAATTGGGATTCTCAGCTTGTCTGAAGTTACAGTGTCTGCTTCTTCAGTGCCTCTCCTTGGCTACTGCAAATGCAAGACAAATTTAGTTTTCTTCACATAGTCACCAGATTTTATGTCAACAAATCACAGCAATACATCTCTCACATCAGTCATGGCTGTGACTGGAATTGGTATCAATTTCCACCTATTTGCCACTGAGGACATCTTTGAAGTCTGCATTATTCCTACCCAGCCATCAGAAGTGTTACAAACTTTTGCCTCAGTCCATGCAGATGAGGATGCAGAAGACAATTTTTCACAAAATGCCACTTACTGAATACAGTAAGTATATATAAAGACAATGAATAGAAATAGGACCTTCCTTTTAATCTGAACGTTTTGATGTCTTCAGCTGACAGGGAGGATGGCCTTCCAGAAATTTCCTTGAATCTCTGCCTAGAAGCATCACTTTCATCTTATGTTTATCATGAGCCAACTGCTTTCTCTCAGACTGTATATATCTTCCAGGCACTTCAATATAGTTATAGAACTGACACAAATCAGACTTTTAGAAATAAGATTAGTTTAAAATATATTTTTGAATATTTAAGAAATGCATCAAACAGAAAGGGGTGGGGTGAAAGGAAGGAGTAACATTCTGGTAAAGTTGGCAGGATAAAACTTTTAACCATGATTTTTTTTTTTTTTACAGTAAATATCTCTTGCTGGTTTATTGGTGGGTATATATTTTTAAAATTAGGCAGTGCCAAAGGCACTATGTTTGTGTTCTTTGAAGTTGATACAACCAGATATAGTAGACTTTTGTTAAAAATGAAATATTTTTGCAGAAGAAACTGCTGCTAGCCAAAGAGATTTCAGTCTTCACATCCTGATTCAAGCTTTCTGGTGTAACCATCAACTTGTACGATTCTCACTGTTTATTTCAGTGTGTACCTTCAGAGTTTTCTTTAAAAATATATGAAGACATTACTGAGGATCTGATTCAATAAAAAGTATGTCCAGACCTCCATGCCCTGGAAGCTCAAACAATGCTGCAAAAGCTGCAGAAATGGGACATATTTTCTATTGGATTGGGTACTGAGAATGCTCATAAGTTTTCGTATTGATTTTTGTAACAGCCAGCAGTGAAAGACACAGACAATATTAGCTTCATCCACTACAGGCCTGTGGATTTCACTTTCTGCATGCAACAGGGCATTGAGTGAAAACAGACAGCGACCAATTTAAAACAGGAGTGCAGGGTAATTTTTTTCAGCACAAAATTGAAAGTGTAGCTTACTATAATGGAATAATTTTCAAATTAGGTACCCTATTACAATTAAAAAATGATTAGACTAGACTCAAGTGTGGTCATAACTGCACTTTTTAAATGCTTTTACCTAATATTATCACTATATACTGATATTTGCAGCTTATATAAAGAGACTACAGTCCTGAATTATAAAAATAAGAAGCGCATTACAAAAAAAACCCTTAAAAATCTTATTTGAACAAAAACATTAATCACTCAAAAACTAAAATCTCAAATTTCTCAGCCCTTTAACAATTATTATCCTACCTAAACTCTTTTGAGATGTTTTTACGTAAGATACACAAGCCTACAGCAGCTTTTCTTTTCCCTCAATTGCAGTGTCTTTCTGCTAAGAGCAGCAACTAACCCATCCATGTTTTCAACCTTCTAGAAGACACAAAGCTCATATTGCAGCAACCAGAAAGCCAAGTAATCTGCTGCAGAGCTACACCAAGCTTAGTCGTCTTCTAAGTTAGCCTGTGAGCACTGGCTGCCCATTCCCAGCTTACTCCATGTTCCAGCTTCAAAACCACAACTGACCAAAATGATGCCTTGTACAGAAATGAATTTAAACATTTCAGTTTGCTCAGCATCAGTGGTAAGACCTGTGGGATATGGTCCCTGCCATTCTAAACTGGATCAGTAAGATGGCTGGTGTGCTCTGTTACCTTCTAACGAGCGTTGAACAATGTAAAGGGACTGGAAGGACCCTGTGAAAAGTGGACAGGGCTCCAAAAACTCAGAGAACTTGATTTCAGACAAAAATTTCTGATTTTCTGTATATGCTGCTAAAAGGCACTGAGTCAAACACTGGGGTTGTATAACAAATATACATTTTTAATAATTAAAAATTAGGTCTGAGATTCATACTATGAAATGTGAGAAAAGAATAAAATGTCAACAAAAGCCCCCACTCCCTGCAATACAAAATCAAAACTACCTTAGGCAGACTGAAATCCTATTTCCTTTTCCTAAAATAGACCCCAGTAGGATAAACATGCATTTCAGTTTTCATCCAATACAAGGAATTTCTCCTTTGATATAATTGCATTAAATCCTTGCTGTATAAGAGAAAAACTGGAAAAAAGACCATAATTTCAATATTTACTTGTAAGGGGAACATCAAATGTGTATAAATAATCTTCATATTCAAAGTATTTTAACACAATGAAAATATCAATAAGATTTTAAATCTGAAATCCCCAAATCTCTTTATGGCTTCCAAGCAGTTTTACAACAGAAACCTTTGAAGAATTGTTATAAATGTTTATTAAGAAAAAAAATACAGAAAATAAGATGTGAAGAAAACCTCCCTCATCATTCTCCCATAGTCTAGAAATGAGCAGTATGTCAGCTAAAAAATGATCATGTTTGGCAGTTGCACTTCTTTAAAATTGTTATATCGTGTTAATAGAGACCAGTTGCATTTCTAAAATCCTTTAGACTTAAAACATGGTTTTACTCATAGTATACCTTGATTGCAGCAGAATTAGAAGAAAGGATAAGATTACATACCTCTCTAAATGTTGTAAGAGCTTTGGATATATTTTTTTTAATAAATGTAAAAGTTTTTTAACTCATTCTTCTGTTCAGGATTATTTGTGCATGATGTTGAGAGCCATAGCCTAGATTTAATTTTTCCTCTAGCTCCAAGAAAAAAAAAGAAAGAAAAAACTTTCATTCTGTGGAATGAATATTTATAGAAAATAACTAATGCAAAAAAAAATATTTTATTGTTTTTAAGACAATAGATATTTGTCAAATATTTCTTTCAGCCACATTTGCAATTATGTGTTTTTGGAAATATGGATCTATATGCTGTTGTAATGTAACTCATATATGAAAAGATACCTTCATTTTTTAAACTCAGGCTTGGTCTATAATTGCATCTTGATCTCAAAATCAGTAATATAAATCCGCTTCTTCAAATTTTATTGAATACTTGCTTGAGTAAAACTCAGCTTATGTGTCAAAAGAATTTTTTTGCACATCTACTTGAAAACAGCAAGAGAACAAATTCAGCCATTTAATGTTCGATAAAATACATAACCTTTATAAAAAGGTAACTCAAGAACTGTAAAAAGTTTGATTACAAGAAGGTTTTATATTACCAAATAAACAGAAATCTCACCATAATGGGGGACAGTTTAAATCCAAATTAGAGCTTGAATTCTTTGATTAATATTTTATATGTCATATGATTATTACTTACATACAGACTTTCTCATTGATGTTCATGTGGATTAAGTATTTATGGTCACTGCTTTTTACTGCTCTAACATCAACAATGTCCAGGCCTGTTACCCTTTATTACATACAGTCAGCTGATGCACTATATAGCCAGTGGCCCATGACAAAAATGGACTGTACAATCAGAACAGTAAGAAAATCAAGTTGAAACAACCAACAATTTTTGACATCTGATTTTGATGGAAATGGGACTATACATTTAAAACATCTGTATTCAAATACCTAAAGAGGAAAATTTATTCACAGTATGTAACATTTTTAAAATTGCATATTAAGAGTTAGATCAAGTTCCTGTGTCCTGTGAGGAAATTTTCAATATATAAGAAATCCAGCAATCTCCTACTTTGTCCTTTTGGACTTCACATTTTGTTTTTGACCAATGGAGACCTGCATGCAATCCTTCAAGGAGGATTGATGGCTGTGGGAAGAGGAGAGGTATCTATCCTTAACCAGAACAAGTCCCAGGAGGAAAAAACGACAACTCCTAACACTATATTATTGGTTAATTTGGGGACTTCTTTCACTCAGATGACACAGCTAGAAGGATGTCACTGCACAAATCAATATCTACTGCCTTGCCATTGATGTGCCTGCTACCTTAAACAACAACAGCTGTGTCCATGATCATCTCTGAGTTGTCCAGGACACTAATTGTAGTCAGCACACTACTCTTTTTTAACAAATGGTCCAGGAAGGTGTTAGCCCCCAATGCATATTTGAAGAATTGCTGCATACTCTCCAGTAGCATTTGCCATTTCATTTCCTGTCTTTACTGTTTCCAGAAATGATTTCACTCCCATTTCCATTAAAACTCATCCTTACCTTTGCCTTTATGTTGAAAAACATAAGATCTTAATTTATTAATAGAAGTAAATGCTTGCAGCTCTTACAATATATTGGGATTAAGAAGCAATGTGTTTTATATAGATTTATTATGTTTTGTGTACGTTTTAATCTAATCCAGCAGTTTTTCAATCATTATATGGGAATGAGTGAAATGTATATTTTAATTCTGCTGTGTGTTGTTAGAGACAGTCAATGGCTAGTCCAAAAAGGAGTGGGAATCTCTCAACATGCAGGATAAATTTCTCATTCATTGTAAAAAGGAGAGATATGTGAAGACAAACTTGCATGTGCATTTAAGTCCCACAAGACAAAGAAAACTGCTCGGCTTTGCCTGAAAGGACCTTACACTTCTAAACTATGCTTGAACACAACTTTTAGCTTCACCTGCATGCAGTGTCAGAGATGTGCTGCTCTGCTCTTGTTTCTTAACAGAAAGAATGACATCTATCACAGGTAAGACTGCCTTGAAACATGATCGCTGTTTTACAAATAAGGTATCTATGTCTTAAAGGGAGCACTAGTGCTTTTTTGAAAGGTGGTGAATGAGGGAGTGTGGCAGGAGTGAAAACTGATTGCTATGGGATATTTTCATGGATTTTTTTTTTTGTGTGTTCACTGGGAGCGTTTACTGAAGTTAACAACACAAAACATTCTAGCTCTCATTGCACCTCTCTAGCCAGGTTGTGTCCTCTGCCATTCCCTCTGTTGGGTGCTTGACCTTCACAAATTCCTCTCCTCTGCACTGTCCCAGGAGAAGCCACTTTAACTGTCCCAAGTCCCTCAGGGAAAGCTGTCTGTGACTGGTCATGCAGGTGCTGAGTCTTCCAAGCATTAACATACTCTGCCTCAGTTTTCTATCCTGAGTATTGTACGTAGCATAGTCATTATAATATTTCTTTTTAAAAATTTTCTGCTAGTGAGAAATTAAGGGAGTATTGACTCAGTGCAGAGCATGAACCAGATCTGTAGGAACAATCCTTGTACACTAATATTCCATATTAGAAACTCACATGCCAACTGAAATGTCTCAGATTCCTTAAGTGAACCTTTGAAGATAGGTAAGCAGGCTGTGGAAGAGACAGATCCACGTTTTAAAAAAAGTATTTGGTATTCAAGGAACATTTTAGTGTGACCTTCAACAAAAGGTCCAAATCAGCCATGTCTGCCACAGTATGAGAAAGACCATCTTTGCATGTATAAATATTAAAAAAAAAAAGTCCCTGTCATGGTCAATGTAGGTTAAAAGATTCCTGTAGGTTTCTGGGCAGAGGAGTAGATAACCCAATATATTAATAAATTATCTGGGGAAAGGGTTGAATAGGTTGGGTGGATGAAGCTTGCTTAGGATGTTATTTAAGGAAGTGAAGAGGCAATAGTTTCAGAACATAGAATCCCCCCAATATCAAAGTGCAGTTAAATGGGTGAAGCATGTGGAAAACCCCATAACTTTCCACATCATGAGGAGGTCTGATCTGATTACTGCTGCTCAGTAACAAAACCTCCAGGCTTTTAACCAGATATTTCTATAAAGCACATTTCACATATCAGACACAGTATCGAAAAAATGAAAACACTATGATGTTAACAAAGTATTATGAAAGTAAGAGAATCAAAACAAAAAAAGCACCACCTCCGCAGTGCTTATGCATTCTGAACAAAGTGTGTATACATATATAGAGTACATTAACTTTACGATATTCCCTAGCAAGTCTAACACTTGCTCCCAATACAGAAAAAAGAGGAAACATATCCTAGTTTAGGGAAAGAAAACTGAAGATATGAAGTAATTTTTCTCCAGGTTGAGATATATGGGTGATTGAAAACAATGCCAAAAGTCAAGAAGTCCTTGATTTTCAATCTAGCACCACTAGAAAATGTAGTAATTAAGATCTGTTTCCAATTTCATTAACACCTTGGCTACCCCACAGAGGTAAGAGAAATTTTCCTTCCCTTCATAGATTTTACGTACTCCGAAACACAAAATTAGAGATTCTCAGGAATTCCAAATCAGGCTGTATCAGAGTCTCTCTTTATAATACTGACTCATGAATGAACTAGCAAATCAATTTAAAAAATAGTTTTGCACATCCAGTGAAAAGTAAAAAGGAAGAATCAGGCTACTGTGGACTACAGAAACTTTACTAAAGTAGCTGCACCTGAATTGGTTTAGAGAACATGAACTGGAAGATGAAATCCTGATGCCAATGAAGTCAAAATTTTGCCACTGACTCCACTGCAGCTAGATTTATCCGAAGCAATGAAACCCCAGTGGAAACAGACAAATCAGGAAAAGATGTCTGTAATATGAATTACAGCCAAACATGAACTAAAGGCTTTTGAGGAAAGGTTGAAGAAGCCTTTCAAAAAAGAACTGTGGAATGAAAGAAAACTGTACTAGTAGATCCTTGCTTCCTCCCCGCCCTTTTTAGCAGCTTAATAAAGACAGTCTTTCAGGGCTGGACTTGCAGAATGCCACAGCATTCATCCAACCCTCCCTCTTTGGAAAAAAATCCATTGTTTTTTAAGCTAAAAGCTTCTTAAAAAAATTCCAAAATGCCTATTGCACCTTTTAAACATGTATTTGGTGTAGTTTAAATCAGAAAATAAGAGGGAAACGTGAACTAAATTAAATGTATCTGAAAACTAATAGCATCATATCTAATATTCTTTAAAAAATAAATAATTCATCACAATGTTAGAAGAGTAACTTTTAAGAATTCCTCCATTTCAAAATTGAAACAATGATTCTCTGCTTGGCAGAGTTTTATTCAAGAAAAAGGAAGTACTACAGCTTATGAAAGTATAGTGCTAATGATGTCACATGTAAATTACATATTAATGACAGAGCATTGACACAAGGAAGAACTGAAGGTTCAGAAAGGAGGGTCCCTTTTTAACATCCCTGTATAGCTAAAGATTATTATGCAGGCATTCACATTCACAAATTTTTATAGTAGGGGACTTAGGGAGAGACATTTAGCAGCTCTAGAGTGATGGCAATATTCAGAAGGTAGAGACTGCTCTTCCCTGGTAGGTAGTCGGCTTTTATTTTCATTTCCTGTTCAGGAGTGAGATTACTGTTTGGGGAGAGTTAAATCTATTTCAGGCATAAGAATCATTTATCCCTGGAGAAGTTGAGCTTCGATTAATAGCTCTTGGATTCTTCTTATTCATCTTAACTCCAATTTGTGCTGCTTGGCACTAAGGGTCCAGTTTGTTCCTTTCCTCATTTTCAGTTCTCCCTTCCCCCACCCAGCGGAGTGCATTAGAGAAAGCTTTCCCTGTCACCTTAGTTTAGGTATATATTGTCATGTAAAGTTAATGTTCAACACTTGATTTCTCAGTATTTCTCTCAGATGGAGGCTCCTACTGATACTACACAACTCGTACTCCCTTTTGATGTAAATGAAAATCTGTAAAAATGTTAAATCAGATATAGATCCTCTCAACATGTTATTTTTTAAAGCTATCTATAAATCAGATATGACATCTGTTTCAGTATTTGATGCCTCTCTATTTTAATTTTCGTGCAATAAAAGTTTGGCCCATGTTACAGATTAACCACCTGTAAAATTATAATTCTGTATACTGAAGCCATTTGCAGCTGTAATACAAGTAAAAATTTAATCCAGAACTCTTAAACCTCATTTATTTTGTACAGTTCAGAAGCACTCAAATCAATTTGCTGAAAATTGAATAAATACTTAGGGCTAAAATCTACTCTGAGTCTGCATCTCACACAAGAGAGAGATTTTGGATCTTCTTTCATTTGACAGAAGCCTAAACAAGAAATCCTTGACATGATCCCTGCATTACCTGCTGCTTCAATTATTTGAGATACTCACTGCCCACCTCTACCTTTCCTTAACCAGCAGAAAATTAAGTCATCAGCCTCAGAAGCAGTGGAAGGGGAGCAAAGGCCTGGCTACAATAACTATTTTAAACTAGCTTGAAATATTTATGGATTTAAGTTACTCATGTGCAACTTATTTCTGTTAGTCTAGTGGGCTTTTCATTACTAGAGAACACAAACCTGAAAAATGCCGGCTATGTTCAGCCTTATCAAATTATCATCAACTTGCCAAGGGGATATGTGTGTATATATACATATATGTATATATATACACGTATGCGCATATACAAACATGTATAACAAAGCCCTATCCAGAGAGCGAGCATTGTATAGAGACTGAAAAACCATTTAACTGTGTATAGCACCTAAGAAATTTCTACCTAGCCCTCTAGCATCTTAACTTTTGATTTTTACTTACAGAGCTAGATTCACAGCATCTATAACTCCTAGGCATCATAAGCATTTCTTTACAAGATCTATGGCCGCTGATCTCCATGGCCACTGCTGCCATTTTACTATCAGTCAAGAGGGAGACCCTTCAACAGGAACAAACCCGTCTGCTAACCTTAGAAAATATACTGCAGACAGGGATGGGCAGAAGAGTTGCCTTAACGTGATATCTCAGGCTTAATGGAATCCTCAACTGGCACAGAAAATGCAAAACTGCTTCCTTATTATATGAAAGGATTCATTTGTTTGTCTTTAGCAATGCAATTGTTGTTGAAAAAAATTAAGACTGTTCCTGTTCCCGGAGACATTTTCCATCTTTTTTATGCATCCTTTAAAAAAAGTAATTGCAAGAAATTTTGAGATTATCATTTAACTAGGGGCATGAAAACCTATTCATGAAAGAATTGAAAATGCCAGAGTTGCTTTGAAAACTAGAAAGACAAATAAAATTGGAACTAGTTAAAAAATTCAGAACGGTTAAGATTAGTCATTTTAGAGAAATGTAACATGTCAAATGAAAAATTAACATGATGAAAACATTCCAGAAAAAATATTGACAGCTAAAGAAAAAAAAAAGAAAAATGTGAAGAGGTAAATGAATGCATACCCAAAGGTTGCATGTGCAATCTTGCAATACATATACAGGGAGTAAAAAGTCAATGAGGATGAGCTGGAAAGTCCAAAATGTAATCAAAAGTAAGGAAAAAGGAAATACGAGGCATAAAACATCAGCTACACAGCAGTACTGAGAAGATTAGAGAATGAAGTTAAGAGAGAGTGCAAAAAATGATAAGAAAATTAAGGGTAGAAAATGAAAAGCAGATTGCATGAGGGTTCGAGATAAATCAGAATTTTTTAAAGTACATGGAGAAGAAGAGGTCAGCGAGGAGGAAAAGAGTAGGACCTCTCAGAAATGGGAAGTGTAATTTATTCACAGAAGAGGTAGTTACTGCTATCAGTTTAAACAAATCTTCATATCAATTTTGAGAAAGGAGGATATGGAATGAATACTAGAAAACAGTCATACATTTTGCATTTCTTGGGTTATAAAGAGAAAAATAATGAAAGAAATTTTATCTTTCAATGGAAACTGATGAAGCAATTGTACAGTGTGTTCAACTGGACTGCCTGGATCTGATTTAGAGTAGGGGTTTTTGGAACTGAGTCCATGGTTTTTACAGCACTAAGCACAATAACAGCCTACTATAAATAAGTCATCAAGTTTGATCAAACTCTGAAAATAAATGAGATGCTGAGAAGTATCAAAGTAGATAGGGAAAAGCTTTTGCTAGTATTACAAAAAGCTTTTTGGAAGTAAAATTTTTACATCTGAAAACAGGAAGAAACAAATAAACCCAAAATTTAGATAATACAATATATAATTATAAACTATCTTGATAAATTTAAGCAACACTTAGTGTATATGTTGGAAATGAATGCAAATGTTATGCATTTGTAGGGATGAGATTAAAAATACCATTATATACATATATATGTACACACATATATATACATAAAACCTTATTAATTACCTCTGTGGCATAGAGCCCAGAATACACTATCAAGATCAATGACAAAAAAAGTATTTGAAAATATAAATAAATAATCTATTTTAATTACTTTCATTATTGTTAACTTCCTTTATATAAAGTCTTTACAAAAATTTGATGAATGCCTTTATTTGCTATGAATTTTCTATAATATATTAGAAATTTGTGGGCGAATGAAAAAAGAACTCCATTGCCCTTAAGGAGACTGTATTGACAAGGGCAGTGAATGAAGAAGTCTACTCACCAACAGTGATTAAGACTAAACAACAAACAGCTGCTTCATTCAACGGAGGAATTCAACTTTCCTTTTCCATATGTTCTCTGAAACAGCATGGAAAAACGATTTTGCATGACCAGAGAACAAGAAATAGCAATAATCTTGTCTGGGTATCTTTGCCAAAGCAATAAATTCCTTTAGAAGGGATTTAACACCAGAAGGTAGTCACAAGTAATTGGTGGGATGCTAAAACACGAATATCAAGGTAGACCTGTAAATATTTCTGATATTTTGTATGATATTTATACTGCCTTTGTTTCTCAAAGCATCCATAGAATTGGAAAACACTTAAAAGTAAATTATTTGTTTCCTGTTTCTGATACCTGTAGACCAGGAATAAAGACTTAAAAAAATCATCCTGAAAATATGAACTGACACAAACAGGGGTTGATTTTTTTTTGGCTTCTATATATCTAATCTTATCTGAAACCAAAGGAACCCTCATGCAATTTATTAAGATTAAAATCACTTCTTAATTTCTAATTAATTCATATTCTACTGACTACACACTTCCTAACTGTTCCTCAGTCCTTATATTCTAGTTCTTCTGAACTAGCAGGGACATAGTCACCAAAAGAAGTACATAGAAGAAAAAAGTCATAAAAACTAAATTTATAGAACTGACTACACCCTGGAATTTTCTTTTTTTTTTTTTTTTTAGAAACCCTAAGCAATCTTAATTTTGTTCCAGTGAGCTGACTCTGGCAGACTTACCCATGTATATCAAGAAATTATGACAACCTTGTGCCTTTTCTACACCAATGGTTTTGAACTTTTGTAACTCTTCCTCTTTCAACTCTCTATTCCCCTCCACCGATCCTTTACACCTTAAGGGCCACTCTGACCTCTCCTTACCGCTGGGTCTTATTTGTTTGTCCTTAGTATTTATAATGGTGATGCATCTCATCTCTGAAGCAGCGCTTCAGAACAGAGTGGTTTGAATCTTGTGCATGTTTTTTTTCCAGCTGATCTAACCAAGAAGAATTCATTCTAGAAAAATAACTTGACTTTTCCAGAAAAAGTTTAAACTGTTGTGTTACCAATTTCGAACACCCTTAAATACCAAATGTAATTAATAAGATGAAAATAGCATGAAAGAAAAAAACTGCCTGAATATCTGTAGTTTATTGTTACAGCTGTATTTATGTATTGAATTCATATATATTACGAGAAGTATGTATGTATATATAGAAGAAGTGTCTCCACAGAAAAATATTTAGGTGATATATGTTCAGTGTTGTGGTAGGGTTGTCTATGCAGGTTTGACAGCTGGTGAATGCAGAAGTGGAAAAACTATCAACATCTACTGTTTCTGATCTTTGCCCCACTTCCTTCAATTTCCCAGTTCTTTCACCTGCTAGCAATTTGGTCACAGAGTAAAAACAAACTGTGCTTTACATATTATGGACTCCAGTACTTTTGTTTCCTCACATGCTTTTTATTCTCCTTCTTTCGATAATGTGAGGATACCTTCCCCTGTTCATAAAAAAACTCAGTTAAGACAATAAAGCTTACCCTCACTGGAATACAGAATTAGTTTAAAATATACTTTAACATTTCTCACTCAAACATGTTACAAAATTATTTTTTAGGGTTACCCTTCACATGAGGTAGGCTTCAATTTCACATTAACTTTGGTGATGTAATCAATTTTTACCTTAACATAGCTGTTTAGTATCTAGAGTATCCCTGCTGGCTTTTAGCTGCAACTCCAAAAACCTCAAATCTCCCACAGAAGAAATTAAATATCTGTCAGCGCTGTGTGGGTGTCCTACTGCAAAGCAGTGTAACGGCACAAGGCACTCCAGCATAGGATTCAGCTGGAGTTCAGCGCGCTCCCACTCCAGGCTTTACCAGTTTTCCTGAGCCCACTGCCTCCTTGGACTGTAATGCATGCTGAGGCCCCTGGCGTGAGGAGGCTTACCCTCAGACTGAATCCCACTGCAGTCCATTTAGGTTTGTCATTTGGAGAGGGACATGAATGCTTGAAGTCTTACATGAGAAGGTTTCCTGAAAGGAGAAGTTGTTCACAGAAGATAATGCTCACTACTCCTAGCCATCAATCCAGAAATGAAAATGGCCAGTGTGTTGGAGTCTAAAGAGAATGCTTTCAGTAGACTCAGAAATCAAAATCATTCTTTCTTTACCTTGCTCCATGCCTACAAAAATCAAAGTTATGTTATTCTTTTATCATATTTAATACATGGACAGGTCATTCATGATGTATAAAGTAGACATTTATTTTAATTTTTTGAACAGTGGGAATGATGCACGATGTAACAGTAAAGCCTCCTTCCCAGAAGAAACTTTGTTTAGCAAGACTGAGACAGATGATCTGCAACAATACATCTGAGATAGTAAAAATGTGCAAGTGCTTATTTTAACACCCCTCTGTTATCTGATTTAGTATGATGATTCAAAGACATTTTGCAACCTAAGACACATGCAGATTTATTTATTTAGTGTTTCAAGACATGAAATCTTTTCCAAGTAGTGAGGCAAGTCTTCACTTCCCACACTTAGTATTCTTCTCATATACTTGTCCTTTTTGCTCAATTGCTTTGGTTCTCTGACTTTTCATCTGTTAGATGATTATTTCTAACATGTTAGTATTTGTTATATGTATATATGGTCACTGCATTTCATGTATCATGACAGATAGTTTCATTTACATTCACAGAAATATTTATTAAAATTAATGGTAGAAAATATATTTATATGTGTGTATGTGAATATTTACACGTACTGCAAAGATACTGAAGAACACCCAGATATTTTTGATAAGATATATTGATAAAGATGTGAAAAAAAATCCTAGACATATGATTTTCTTTTTTCTTCTGTTTGTGTTTGGTACGAATAAAACACTTAGAGAAAAGGAAAAGTGACCGGTCAGCAATAATGAGTACTTTTTGTAAGTCAGAGAATATAGACTAAAAGTGAGATCCATCAAATGATGAGTTAAAATTTTCAAAGGAAATTAAAGCAAAGTAAAAAATTTTGCAGCCATATTAATAGCAAAGAGAATGAGAGAAAACAAATGGGATTGCTCTGTCAGGAGAAGGGAATAGACATTAATGATAATCTGGGTAAAGTCCTGAACTAAATGAACACTTTACTCTGTTTCCAATCTGGGTAATAGTGTAGAACAGGTGGACATAAGGAAAAAGAAAAGATGCAGATAATGAATATGTCCTTCTATCTGAGTAGGTAAATCTTGATACACACATGTTTCTGGAACCGGATAATTTCCATTGAAGAATATTGAAAGACTTAGCACATGAAATTGCAACTTAAGAAGCAAGGAAGTTTAATAAATCTACCACATTCGGTACCTGTGACCAGAAATGGGATACCTATTAGGAGGAGGAGGCAAAGGCATCTTGGAGCTATAAAACCTGGGATAGAGCTAAAACTGAACGTGCGGCCAGGGAACACGTGGAAGAATAGAATTACAATCACACAGATAAAAGGTAAATGTGAATGAATGCAACAACAGTGCACCCAAGGTAAACCATGTCACATTGCTGGATGGTTTTCTTTGATAAACTAATTCTGGAAGGTGTGGTAGATGCAATCTGTCATATAATCATAGAATGGTTTGGGTTAGAGGGGACCTTAAAGATCATTCTGTGCCATAGGGAGGGACACCCCCTAGACCAAGCTGCTCAGAGTCCCATCCAACCCGACCTTGAACACTTCCAGGGATGGGGCATCCACAATTTCTCTGGGCAACCTGTTCCAGTGCCTCATCACCCTCACAGTAAAGAATTTCATTCTAATATCTCATCTAAACCTATCCCCTTTCAGTTTAAAAATCTTGCCCCTTGTTTCGTCTCTACATACCCTTGTCAAAGGTCCATCTCCAGCTTTCCATAGGCCCCTGTTAGGTACTGAAGGCTACAATTAGGTCACCCTGAAACCTTCTCTTCTTCGGGCTGAGCAATCCCATCTCTCTCAGCCTGTTGTCACAGGAGAGGTGTGCCAGCCCTCTGATCATCTCTGTGTTCTCCTCTGGACTTGCTCCAGCAGGTGTCCTTGTAGACTTCAGCAAAATAGTTTATATGGTGCAGAACAAGAAACTGCAAATTAAACCAGAGAAGATAGGCTTTACAAGAATTCTTCTTGTAAAGAATTCTTGTTTATACAAGGTATAACAGTTTGAAAGGATAGTTTGGACATTTGATTTGGTTTTTTGATTTTCTTTCCAGGATTCTGTGTTGGGAAAGATATTTGGTCATATTTTGCTAAAAATTTTATACAAAACTGGAGGCATACTAACAACAAAAGGCAGAATGGCCTCACCAAAAGCAAACAGGAGACCAGTGAGGAAGAATGGGATGGACATGAAGATTCCAGCTGGATTTTTTTAGCATCAGAGAACCCACACTGATATGCTTACTGAAACTTAAGGAGAAATCTGCTGAAGACAAGTGAAAGAAAAACATTACATTTCGTTAGTTAATGACAGATCAGAATGGATACATACATACACAATCCATAGGGTAGTGCTTTAGGTAGCATTTAGTTTGTTTTAAATGGACAAGGCCTGGTACCACTGATGCAACTTTCTCCTTAGGCTCTCCTGTCCTAATATGGGTATGCTGTCAGTCCTCAGTCAAATATATTCAAAGAAAGCAAATTCCCAAAACATGAACGGCAGAACAGAAGAATAGTTAGAATTACCATCAGAATAAAAAATCTTAGCTTTTTCAGTCAAACAAATTTATTGTGACAGTCAAATATAAATCTATTGGTATACCAGTAAGGTAGATACTAGAAAAAGAAAAGAGAATATTAGGTCAACAGCAAATCTGATGCATTTATACAAACAGTTTAATACATAATCCATATATCAGAAAGAAAATAGATTAAACAACAGAGGAGGTCTTAGGCACTATGTAAAACTATTTTTAAAAACATTTTGTTCCTTAATTGTTGCAACTTCAAAGACATCCCAAATAAAATAACTCACGCTAAAAACAAACTCATGTATAACAGAACAAATATTTATCAAAAATCAGTCTTCTGGCTAAGCATTCCTGTTAAAATTTTTAAAACATATAATTAATTAATGATAAAATAGCTGCAAAAAATGTCACTGTAGTTTCTTGGTTTGGATTTGGGGGAAAAAAAAGAAAATAAAAGCAAATTAAAAGGGAAAAAAACCTAAGAGTTAATCAGAAGGCAGGCTTTGTTTATCAGACTAATGATCATGTATCAGCTTACTGCATATATTTTCATTACACAAAATTAAATCTTCTTAAATTAAAATTAATTAAATCTGATTAATTAAAGTAAAATAATTCTTTAATAATAAATGAGGCTTCTATTGTTAATGTGGCATTGCTTTTCTTCAGCCTTATAACCAAGGCATTATCAGACTAAATATTATTTTCTTTAATCTTTAGCTACCATATATTTTCCAATTTAGATGCAGTCACCTCTTCAGTGATAGAGAAAAAAAAAAAGAGGAGACTGTAAAATCTCTGGTAGAAAGCCACATTTGCGGGGTTTTGCATGAGTATACCTAAGAAAGGAGAGGTAAGAGGTACAGCTGAGAGAGGTGCTGATCTGCTGGGAAGCCAAGGGAGCTGACTGGTACAGTGCACTTGAAAAGTCACGTAATACGAGTGGTTCTACATATGCAGCACATATATGTACATCTACATACTTGTACATATACATATCCAGGGATGTGTAACGCTGCACTTGGCTGAAACATGTAACACCAAACTTGTCCCTGGAAGAGACTATCTACTGTTATGTTCTTCCAGCTCTTAGAGGCAGCTAAGTCCCATGATAACAACGCTGTTTGGTTATTTGATATCAGTCATTCCAACACAAACCACTTCCAGGATCTAGTTCACAAATGGTCTTTACATTTAGAATGGAAATTTCTTTCATAAAATTAAGCCATAGTCTGCTAATGCCTGTAGGATAGGATAAGATTCAAGAGCCTGGCTGGCAACAATGGTTAGGATTGCTTTTGCCAGGATTTTAAGTCCCTGATTGTCCCAGGATCTGGCATACCAGTGGGAATGCAACGTGTCAAGCAAGCATAAAGGTTGATCCTGAGGACTCTCATTTTATCCAAGTTGCACAAATGCTGTTGAAGGAGCCCTCAAGGAGCAAATAAACTCCAGAAGATAGATAAGAAATATACCAGCCTATCTCTGACGGAAGTTATATAACAGAAATCTGTACAAGATGCCAAGCAAACCCCATATTTCATGACAATTTTGCTTCTAGAGCATGGAATAATATTTTTTTTCCTCTTATTTAAGTTCAAATTTGCACCTTCACTAGAATATGATTCTAATATTTTTTGCCCCAGATTAGTTCTCAGCTGAAAATCCACATCTGTAAACTTGTAAACACTGATCATCTGAGACATTCAGAATAGAAATGTGTCACTAAGATTTTCTAAGTGAGTCAGATTCTGGATTGCGTTTCTAGTTTGGTTACTCTGAGGGCAGAGGAGGAGCTACATGGATATATATTTATTTTAGTTTTTAATTTTTTTATTTGTTTTAATTTATCAGAAATTACATACCGATTTTATTTAAGTAGAATTTTCGGAAAAACCCATTAATAGAATCAATTTCTACTTAAATATTCCTGTATTCCTGTCTGGCATCAAAAAAAAGGAAGGAGGAAACAAAACAAAATTCCCCTACATTCTCCTCAGTGTTTATTCATTCACAGCAGACCACAGGAGCAATATAATATTCAATATCATTAATATAAATTAATACTGAAATGAACAAAGTTTGTGCTCTTATAATTAAACTAGGATAGAACAAAACTGTTAAGGCATTCACGGTATCACAGCAATGTCAGTGCTGTGATTTATCACCAGACAAAGCAGAGAAACAGGTTACAGATATAAGCACTTCAGATATCCACGTACCACACACAATGTCCTCTCAGAAAAACTAAATCAGAGGAGTAAGAAAAGGCTCCATTAAAATATTGTGGTTGGGTTTTACTAACATTCAGGAAAAAATCTCAGATTTACTAAGTTTATAATATTTTTGGATGAGATGTAGAGCAATGAGTAAAGCAATTAGAAGAAGCAGTCAAGGGACAGAAAGAGAAATACCCACCAAAATTAAGATCAAATCAGTGTTTTCATTAATATCAGTGAAAAAGAAGTTGAATACAAGCCAGATATTTGAAGGAACCCTTCAGTAATAACAAATTCGCTGTCACATCCAACTGAAATTGCTCAAATGAAAGTTCCCAAACAGAAAGAATGGAAAAAGAATTGTGATTACCAGCCCAAGCTCTGTTCTTTGATGAGATAATTATGGCAGAGGTGGAATCTATACCACTCTATTTTTGCAATAATATTCTAGAAAAAACAAGTTCAAATGTTAGGCATACAGCTTGCCCAAATTACTATTCGGCTTAGTCTTTACAGTGTAAAAACCCCTACTGACAAGAAGAGCAATAAGAACAGCAAATACTTTACTTTCTCTTAAGTATTTGGAAGATTGAGCTTTTGATCAAAAATATCTAATTATTGGAGCAAGAGCACACAGTCAGAGAGATCAACACTGTTTACATTTAAATAAAGCAAAAAAATGCCCCAAATAAATCTCCATTTAAATATAAGAAAATGTTCTTCCTAGCTGTTGGATTATAAACAGTATGAGTTCGGAGCATTCATCCTAAAAAGAGATGGTTTAATGGCATTAACACTTTTGTAAAGCCAAGCAGCAATTTCATAATGGCTGAAATATTACATGCTGTTTTTCAACCAGAGTGAATCATTCCCTACGTATTTTAAGTTACAATAGACTCAACTTGATGAAGTATGTAATTTGAAATTCTTAAGTTTGTAATTTGAATGATTACTTTGTCTCACTGTAAGCTGCTTAGGCTTTTTCATTTATAAAGCTGAAACATTTGGCTACACAAACATGGCATCAACATAACTTGTCATACAATCCTTTGTTTTTTAATCATCTTCTACTGATAATCTAAATGATGATTAGTCTTGTCTCAGTGATTTCTTTGCTCTTCTAATACACATTTGTATTAATCCCTACTACATATTTTGATTTATTCTTAATTTTTTTTTAGAACTAGACCATATTAAAATCCTTTCTAAAAACAAAATGATTAGAGAATAACATTTTAAATGTACATGAAATTGTGAAAAAGATTTTGGGAATGCCAGATGTTACACTTAGTGCAGAAAGGCACATTTAAAAATGAAGTGTGGCTTAATGCCATTAGTTGGAAGGACTGAAATTAAAACCTTTGAAGGCTGTAGAAGATTAATACAGAGAGAGAGTAAAGATTACTTTCTTACTGTACTGCACTACATATACTATATACATATATTATCCTCTTGTCTCAGCATGTACAGAAATTTGGCAATATTTTCTCACCATTCTGCTATCATAAAGTTCTAGGACTTTCTGGAAATTATTCAGGGATTTTTCTATTTTTTGACATTATTTGGGGGCTTGGCAAGGTTTTTCAGTGACACTGTTCAATTGGCAGTAACGTATATCAGAAAATCTAACAAAGTGAGAGGTCCTGGGTCTCAAACAAATTTGAATATACAAGTTTACTACGGGTGAGAAGAGAATCAAGTCATGTCAAAGCTTGATGGAGAGCAGTCAGTTTGAAGCAGATACTAGCACAAAATACTGTATGTCACCCTAAAAACACATTGAATATCCAGTACTTTAAATTAGGTCATTATGCATGTGCTGGATATGAAACTTGCCACAAAATAGAGTTAAGTAAGTCTTGTCTAATTTGGCTAGCACAACTTTGCTGGAACAGTCATCACGTTGTATTGTATGAGGAAACACTAGACTAGAGAGAAAGCTGTAGGCCAGCTGACCCGAGGCACTCAGTCTCCCTATAGATTTCTTTAGGAGCCATCTATCTGTAAAAATGGCTTTATACACTGAAGTTACACTCCAGTTACCCACTGTAATAATGACAATATTTAAGAGAACTCAAAGGGTGTGCAGGAGGACAGATGCATATGCAGAAAGCAGAGGTTCATGGCAAGAGTTCAGCTGTAGTGCCCTAGAAAATTAGCCTCTTTGGATTCTGGATTCAGCCAGGAATCAGCAGGTCAGCTCATCCCCAAGCTTTCAAATAACCTGGTCAAGATATATACATAGCCACCTCCATGAAGTGATAGTAGCAATCATCAGGAAAAGATGAAAAAACCTCAGCAAACAAACCAAAACCCAAATTAGTCTAAAATTGGTATACTTGCAAAAGCAGAGAGAAAAAATATTTTGCTTTCTCATAAGACCAAGATAAGATGAAGCTTGAACCGTGGGCAAAAGAATGCAGAAAGTGAGAAATTTTACACTGGAACTCCACAGGACGATGCCAAGCCAGCAAGCTTTAAGCATGCTTTCAAAGAGCAGGACTGAAGTCAGTTCGTTTTTGACAGAAAACAGATTTATACAGTCAATGACAGAAAAGATAAGATTACGAGCAAAGGTGGTGAGGAGACCGTTGTGGTCATTAGACAGTAGAAAGAGAAGGTCAGAGGATTTATTTCAAAAAGGAGGGTTCCAGAATAGACAACAAAACACGAAAGTAAGGAGTACAGATATATTGCCAGCTGAGTGACCAGGAAATGAAGGATCAGAAGCAGTAGTTAAAAAGTGAAAGCAAGAAGGAGTATTTAATTTCTGAATGGCTTTCCAGAAAAGCAGAGGCTTATTTAGGAAAGAAGACTGCAAGAAAATCAGTGGGAAAACATGCAAAGAGGTAAAATAAGGGATTTCAAAGGACCTTCTTAAAAGTTGCTTTTCCTAAAAATTGACCAACCTTGATGGTACTTTCATTTTCAAGTCTTTTTTAGTCTGATAATCCTTCATATTTTTCCCCACAGAGGTAATTGGATTGAAATTTGATTCTTATGCATACAAGCGTAGGCACATACAGATATGGAAGTTCTTGGTAGTTGCTCCACCAGTGGACTGTGTTATCAAATGGGTTTAAAATAAACATACATTCCCATATTTTCTCTACAAAATAAACAGTTGATTGGTGTGAAACTTCAAAAAGGGAACAGCTTTCATGTCGTTAACTTTCCATACACACACTTTTTCTGTATTTCCTCAACTTTCTGTTTTTCTTCGAATAAATAACACATTTTTGAATGTATGTTCAGGTTGAGATCTATACCTTCTAGCCATATCTGTCAGGTATAGCTTTCTTTAAGACAGGTGTCTCCTACAAAGAGAAAGAATCTTGAGAAAAAGTATAATGGAGAGTTTTGTTCTTTTTTTAATGTTTTAAACACAAATGCAGACATATTACTCACAAATTGCCTTTGATGTCATCAGGAGAGGGGTGAATATGCCCTTGCAGCTGTACACAACCAAACTCACTGAGTGATGTGGCAAGGAGGAGGAAGCGAACGATGAACGGTGGTCTGAGTAAGAAACCTTGGCAGAATCAATGGCAAAAGAGCCAAAAAGCATCTACAGACTTGACTCAAAGGGACAGAGATTTTGCAGAAGGCTCCTGTCAGGAACTCTGTTCTTCTGGAACATTACATCCTGTGCCAGATGCATGTTTACATATATGTAACAAAGGATGCAATGGTTTTCCTGGCACTTTTTACCCATACAAATCCACTTTCAATTCTGTCTTCCAATTCAGCGTAAGAAAACTGCTAGAACAAAAAACACAGAGGAGGAAAGAGGCATCTTGCTAAAAAGCATATAACATGCCTTAAATTTTCACAGAGAAAGGGGAAATTCCTCTTTTTCACCTCCTCACCTGTCCTTCAAACAAGTCCATTCCTTACATATTTTCCTGGTGGCCTTCTCCTCAAACCTCCTGTCTTGGTTCTGGCCAGGAGGACAGGGTTAATTTTTACAGTGTCCAGGAGGGGCATGGCTAGGACCTGGAGGCTGCTCTATAACATTTCGTGTCACTGCCAGGAGGCCAAGGGGGTGCAAGGATCCCTTCGGGCTTGGGCAGAGTGGTGGAGGGAGCAGTCAGGTATTGTCAGGGGTGAGCACTCCTGTGAGAATTGTTTACTTCATGCACCCTCTGTCATTAGTACGGTTGATATTACTGCTAATTATCTTATCTCAGTGCTCTTTCCAGTAAATTGCTCTTATCTCAACCTGTGAGCTTTACCTTTTTTGTCTCCAATTCTCCTTTCCACTTATCCACAGGTTGAAGGGGTGAGGGGGAGGGGAGATTGAGAGAGAAGAAAGTGATTTGGAGAGTTTCAGTGGGAACACTAAATTGGGGAATACCATTCCCAAACCATGACACATGCTTCCACAGAGCATCCAAGCTTTTCAGCCAGTTCCTTCGGCAAACCATGGCAGAACAATGCTTGTTTCAAAGATCTTTTCCTAGCAAGTGACCGACAAATTCTGTATTATGTCCTCTGAAGTATACTGATCTAGAGAGCCTTCAGAATTTATGAGTCAAACCTGGAAAACCTGAGACTTGAGATAATCTCCCAATAAATATTATTAGTAGAGTGGTTACAGTCACTTTAGAAAAGGAAGAAAATAAATCAATCTATGCAGTTTTCCGCTATTTTTTTTTACCACACTCTTAGCACTTACATTACAGCCAACTAGTATAAAAGCCTGCATTTAAGATAGACTAGCAGCACAGACCCTGCTTTCATAAAATATAGAAACTAGCACAACACCCCCTGAACCCAAAAACAAAAGAAAAAACAAAACAAAACAAAACAACCAAACAAACAAAAAAACAGAAACCAAACGGAAAGTCAGAAGAAAATAATCCAATGAGCTAACATAAATATGTATAACGTGTTTGAGGAATGCTATGGCCTCAAACTTTTACTGGTGATCAAATGATCATGTAGAATCTGGTGTTCACCCTTATTAATGCACTGGCAATGCAGACAGCTCTTAAAGCAAGAATAAATAATAGTTGCACATCTCTTGCATACTGAGGAGGTCCAAAAGTGGCCCTAGTGTAAATTAGGATCTGTTCTAGGATATATGAGCACAGATAGTGGTATTTGAGGGTTTTGGACAGATGAATCTACTATTCCATAGACAAAGGGCCAGGAGTAACTTCGTAAGGCTGCCAATTCAAGTGTTCTTCCCCTGTGGAGCCCTCCCAGGGCAATGACCCTAACATAACAAAACATGTAAGTAGAGACTTAATAGTAATGTCAACAGAGCTACTCACGTGCTTAAAGTTAACCATATGCTTAAGGGTTCTGCTGACCAAGCATTGTATCAGCTTACTACTGTTACTCTTTAAAAGCAGTGGTCAGAATCTCTGGTTAAACCTACCCATGTACTGAGATTTTCTGGCTCCTGATCATTCAAACAAAAGCACAGGAAAGCCTGTATGACTAACAAAATGCAGGTGATCTCCCGCGGTATAATAATTTTAATCATTCCATTCCATTAAGTTATTCATAAAACCCACTTGCATGTATAGGTAACACCTGGGGTCCTCTGAGAAGGCAAGAAAACTCAGCTGAATGAAACCTAAGCAGATACTAATTCATAGTACATACTATTCTGTAGGAATTAAAATCATAAAGACAAAAGAATATTTACAAAATTTGTGTTTCTCTTCTGCTATATTTCTTTGGGGATTTTTTATTACTGTAAAAAGGCTGTTTCTAAAGTAGCAACTTGTCCTCCAGACGTCCTAAAGCAGATGTCCTTCTGCTTTAGCAGAAATTAAAAATTATTAGCAGACATGGCCGAAAAAAATAAAGATTTCTGTGATACGTTGCAGTGGACCAATCAATACAAATGCAAGTGACTGGAGTCATAAGAAAGACCATTGTATAAGACTACTAAGAAAGACTGCAACTTGAAATATCACAGGAAGACAAAAAATGAAACGAGAAAAAGAGAAAGATATATGCTGTCATAGAAACCAATCCTTTCACCTACCAGAGGTCCATCACATCTTTTAGGCTATGTGACTTCATTGTCTGTAGAAGACAAAGAAGTAATCTTACAAACCCAAAGAATTTATAGAAACTATTCCAAGTGTGACATTTAAACATATCCCTTCACAAGACTTAGTGCCATTATCAATTACAAGAAGAAATTGAAGTGCTTTCAAAACTACTGCAAACAGGAACACACATTTCCCATGTTTTAGGAATATTACCAAGAAAATATTTACACAGTGAATACCAATAACCCACCAGCTTGCAACATGTCTATCTAGTGTAGCAGCATATAGAAGAAAAAAAAGAGAGAAAATATAAGTAATAATTCCAGGATACATAAACAGTCTTCCTAACATAGGCACTACTGTCTTTGATGTAAGAATTTAAGGATTTAATTCTGCATAGTAACAGATAAAGCAGAACACAGTAGGATTCTAAAAAGTCCATGCCAGTCTTATTCTGACTACTGGAACTGGAAGAAGAGAAAAAAATCTTAACACAGAACAAAGCACAATATTGGAGTGTGGAGATATTAATATACTGTTTATAACTGTTACTAAATGCATTTGTTCAACATGTTTTATTTGGTTTCTGCTTAAATTATATTGATTGTAATAAGTATCATATTGTGCAATTCTTTTCCCTGTATCAGCACTAAATAATGTAAGAGCTGCCATGAAATAGTCTAATCTTACATTATCTATTTTTTATTTTCTACCGAAAAAATAAGAGCCAGCATAATTTCCTTTCAATATGCATATTTTATGCATTCATAGCAGGTATAATGGGGATTTTTTTTAAACAAATATTATTTCATAAGGTGCATCAGGCAAGATGCATACAATTCAACTACATAAAAATATACTGCAGCACAAGAACATTCACTTAGTCTTGGTATAAACTTTAGTAAAAGAAAACAATTTTCCATAGACAATATACCATCTGTCTCTAAACCATGTGAAAAGAAAAGCTTTTAAAATCCAGCCGCTGCTAATGTGACATGTTGAAACATTAATCACCCCCTAAGGCCAGTATAATTGTAGCTCCATGTTAATTACCTAACAATTAACAGCAGTAATTTCCAAGGGGCAATCAATGAATTAGCTTGTGATTTTCCCACAGACTTCAGTCCCATACTGCCAGCCTGAATGCATTTCAAACTCTGAACCACGGTTCATCAATGACACTTCTGGTGTATGAAATAAAAATTCATTTGCACCCTCACTAATTAGGCTCGATTATATCCCTATGTGTATTACAAACTCTATTCACTTGCACAAAATCTCTGCCACAGGCATTTTTCTCCATTTAAAAATTCGTTTTCTATTAAATTAGAAGGTCACCTAGCAGGAAAATGTACTAATCAAGATTTTATCACTAACGAATTAAAGGGTTTTAATAAGCAAGTTTAATTAAGTTATCCTAACAAGTGATAATGGCTATCTCTAACCTATCTGAATGTTTATGCAACTACAGGTGTAGTATATGCAAGGTATGTATGTATCCATGAACTTTGAAAAACATACCATGTGTATGGACAAATATAATTCCAAATGAAAACAGTGTCTTAAAATGTTCCCATTATTTTTTTACTTTTTTTTTTTTTTATTACATTTCTGCATAAAACTTTATCTAAACTAGGACTTCTGTCTGCTCATTCCTTTAACAATCATTTGACTCGGTGACATAATCCTGTGGCAGACTCAAAGACATCTTGGTTGAATAGGATGTTATCACCTCCTACTGTCCATGCATAAACCTACTCTTGGCATGCATCAGTGCTAATCTGCTGATTATTAACCATTAATATAAATAAACCAAGATGTCATCTTCTTAATTTGCTATAGATGTATTAACTTTTATTCTTTAAAGATTAAAATATTAAGCACTGGGTTTACATCAAGTAGTATTATGATTTCCTTTTAACTATGTTTATGTTTTGTTAGCATGAAGAAGGGCAAATTTGTAGCTAATCTGTTCAAGAAGCAAGATTGGAAGGAATGAATATATTACACTTTCCCTCATTAGACTTAATCAGAATTCCAGTAGTATCACCTTTGTTTGTGCAGAGAACAAAAATGCGAATTCAGTGCGTTAAATTTGCATCTTTGGTTTCAGGAAAGATACTGCAAATGTGACCTATATTCCATGGGAGACAATGTGCTCAGGTACAAAGTACTACCCCATTTTCTCTCCCAATTCTCTTGCCTCTCACAGCCCTTCAGGAGAGGATGGTTTGGTAAGCCAAAGGGAAACCACTCATCCTCATGCTCCTTAAGTGGTTCATTAAAGGGTTACAGTTCTGAACCAGTAGAAATTCAGCATCTGGTCTATAACAAATATGAAATAGGTAGACAACATTTTCCATCCCAGCAGGCATATTTTAGGTTGTGGATAGTCATCCTTGGATTATCACTTTTTTTGGTAGATGCAGTATGAAGCACCTCCAAGTCAGCGGAGATGCATGTGATGAGCAGCTCCACATTTCGAGTTGACAGTCTGATGGTTCTTCAGCTGCTTTCGTTTTCCCTCTTTTCCCTAGATGCCATCTTTGTTAAGCTATTCCCAAGGCGGTGAGGGAAGCCCTCCTCCTGCTAAGCCTGGTCAGCATGTTTGCTCAAATTAAAGTTTGGTTGAAAGCAACATTCCTTTAAATTCAAAGCAACTGGAACAAAATTTGAGGATACCTGTCAAAAGTCTTTGTAAGTAGACCCACTCACAGTTTGCACCCATGTTTGTCAGAGATTGTGGGAATTGTTTTCACTGAGAAAGGGGAGGCACCTTTCATGTCTGTGGTGAAGAGCCAGGCTAGGAAAAATCTCACCTCCATTGCATCTTGCTCCCTGTTTGTGAGGGAGAGACTCACTACTGGGAACCACCAGGATAACTTGATTACTCTTGTCCTCTGGCAATGCGTGAAAGAGTTTGGCCTAAGTCCTGGGCTGGGCTCAAGAGATCTGTGGAGAGGAGCTAGGTCAGAGTGTGTGCATGGGGGTCAGGCAGTAGCAGCACAGAGGCAGCTGGAAGGCAGTGGGCACATACCCTGCACAAGGCAGCAGCTCCATTCCCTGCTCTCCCTGCTACCCTGTAGTAAAATGACAGACTTGCAGACACTTCTGCAAGAATCATAGAATGGTTTGGGTTGGAAGGGACCTTGGAGATCATCTTCTTCAAACCCCCCTGCCATGGGCAGAGACACCTTCCACTAGACCACGTTGCTCCAAGCCCCATCCAACCTGGCCTTGAACACTGCCATGGATGAGGCATCTGCAGCTTCTCTGGGCAGCCTGCTCCAGTGTCTCATCACCTATACAGTAAATATTTTCTCCCTAAAATATAATCTTAACCTATCCCCTTTCAGCTTGAAGCCATTGCCCCTTGTCCTATTTTACAAGATGCCCTTGTAAAAAGTCCCTCTCCAAGAAAATCAGTCTGAGGCTGATCTTTCTCCAGCCTTACAAGAGCATGCCCATCTTCCGTTCAACACAATGCTGTCAGGGTGTAACCCACAGTCCCTGGTTTTAGTCTCCTTGATTGTTTTAGATGCGTGACAACATTCACTTGCTTGTGTTGTTGGGAATGCTTACTGAAGAGACCATGGAGGTTTGTCATTCTCTCAGAAACACCCCTTAAAAAAGCTGCCTGATCTTCAGAAGTGAAATTGAGCCTGAAAAAAACCCTCATAAATCAATAATCCTACCCTGTACATCAAGGCCTCATCTGAAACATTCCTGATGGATATTTTTCTACTGTTCCTTTCTTTAGAAACAACAGTGGAGATGGTGAAATCTTCCTCACCAGTCTACTCTAACATTTAGTTGTAACATTCATTAGAAAAGCCATTAAATTTCCTGTTCTTCTTAGAAAAATACCCTTGTTGTTTAGTTATTGCCCCCTTCACTGGCAGATCCCTCAAATCTTCTCAATATGCCTAAATAATTTCATGAAGAAATAGATGGATTCACAGTTGAAAATATGTTTCTAATCTACATCTCCTTCTTCCGGGAGATATGAAACTCTGGTTTCATACTTAATATTCTTGCTGTTACATCTGTAGTCATATTTCCAAATTAAAAATCCTCATATTTTAGTGGTGTGAAAGGTAAGGCATATAATAAGAACTTGCAATGCATTATTTTTAAAATACAGTATTTAAATCCATTCCTTGACTTTCTTGTGTCTGTGCATACATGTGAATACTCAGTTGCTTTAAGGCTTAAAATGAAAATAAAAAAATCTTTTAAAAGCTTCTTTTTCTTGTCACAAAATACAACAGAGCACCTTAGGCTGCATATATATTTGACTTTGTTGTTCATGTTTGAGCTGAAGTTCATCTGGCTAAGCGATGGAGCCCATTGCATCCATATTGCCAATTAGAAGAAAGTCTTCCCACTTGCAGAGAGACTTCCCCAAAGTAACACCTCAACAGGCAGCTGGCACCACTCCCTGGTTAACCTGACTACATGTTGGTCACCTTCTCTCATTCTGCAGGCTTCCTTAGTAGATAGGTAAGATTTTATTCCTGATTTTGGAAAAAACCCCATGAAGTTTCAAGGAAGCATACAAGACTTACTTTATCACCTAGTCCAGAGTTAAGCTGTACATAGTAAATAGCAAGAATAAGCTCTTTTGGACTATGAACATACCAGTTTTAGATATCCTAGGCTGCAGGCTTCTAATTCTTTCCTTTAGAAACTATTCTTTACTATAAAAGATTGCTTCCATGTTCTTAAAACATTTCTTTGTCTTAGTTTCATCATCATCCATTCAGCATGTGAAAAAGCAGTTAAGGTATCATACCTCACATTCATGGATGTAAGTACAAGCTTTTCTCCAGGCATGCTGAGGCTGCAAATCTAAACCAGTTTCTGGTCATCCTGTCAAAGAAATCAAAGGAAGCACAAGACAAAAATGTCTTAATCTCTTCCCTGCATGGTGTTGAGCTTTAAAAATAGTATGCTTTTCCACTGAAGTACCTAATACATTTAGGTGACTCCTACAACAAGGCAGTCAAGAAAACCTGAATGAATTAAAAAAAAACAGGGGAAATAATTGTAAACATGTATTACAGCTGCGAATTCTCTGACGAGATAGAAGGAATATCACTTTCCATCATATTCCAGGGTAATGTTGCCAAACATTTTTTTCCACATAACTCATTTTAAGTTTTGAGCTTTTTGAAAAAAACCAGAAACATCCCAAACTAGGAAGGAATTCTAAAACCAATTCCATTCCGCTTATCACAATATAACATTTCCATTTATACAGTTTACCCCATAGCTCCACATTTAGGTGTTCACCACCGCAAAAGCTGACACTTGAAAGGTAAGGAGAGTGTCAGAGCCAGCACACAGAATGTTCTAATACTTTTCCTCCCAGTTTACGGGAATTACGTGATGATTCTCAGTTCAGTGGGAAACACAAGAACGTAGCAGAGACAGGTAAAGCCACATTCGGCTTTCAAACTCAGTATGGAAAAAGTAGGGGCTCTGGGGAAAGACAATCCTCCTCTTTTGAGAGGCACTTACTGGAAAAAGCAGAGCTGGAGTGGAGGACCAGCAGAAGATCCGAAACTGATGCTAGCAAGCATTCAGATTGGAAGAGTGGTAGGGAAATCCTCTCGATTAACAAGAGATGGAAAACTGTTTATGCCTGCTGAGCATACACACCCAGTTGCCTTGTGATCAATAGAATCAATACTTCCCAATCTGGGAAACAAGAGAGGCAAGAAGAGAGGAAGAAAAAAGAGGCATGGACAGAGAAAGAGCCCCTAGAACAGTGAACACAACCCTGCTTACTGCATATGAAAGGGAAGAAAAGAGATGTGAATGATGCTGTATAGAAGAGCAACAGACAACAGTATTGAAAAACACCACTTCTGCCATTTTTCCTGCATAACTGTTAATTTATTATAATAATTATTATTTACTGTTAATTTATTATAATAATTGATCTGCACTAATAACAAAGGAGAGTAGATTAAGAAAGTACCCTATCCCAGTAAAAAAAGACGAAACAGAAAAACAAAAATATAAAGCATTTCAAGGATGAAAAAGCAACAATGAAAAATGCCTAAGAAGCTAGAAAGGGGATAATTTCAGTAAGTTCAGAAAAATATCCAAATATTCTGAGATTTAACCAAAACCAAAATTCAATCCCAATTCCCTTCTTCTTATAAAAAAGATAAAAATTAAACTGTAATAAGGAGCTGAAAAACAGAGGCACTGAGTTTCACTTAATTATTTCCAGAAAATATCTGACATTTTCCTGACTGTTTCTAAGTTTGATTCAAGACAAAAATTTACCATTTCTGTTTTTAACCACGTCTTCATGAGTCACAACCAGGAGACAAAATTATTCCTTTCGTGTATTTGCCCCAGTAGAAACATTGATTAAACAATAAGGAACACTTGTAGGGAACAAAGAAAATAGAAACAAAATTCCTTTATGAATTTCACACACCACTGAATACCATAAACTGAAAACATATTTTCTCTCTTCTCACTCATGTCTCTCCCCCCATATTGTTTGAAAGCAGTGAAAGAAAAAAAGATATTGTCTTTAAACTTCAAAAGATTTCTCCCTTCTGTTATCCCTAGAAGCATTTTTCAGGTCATCAAAGAGTATTTAGCACTCAATGATTTCTCAATGAAAAAGTCAATTCTTTGTAAAGGAACACTTGTTTCCTATCAGTTTGCTTACCTAAGTGAAAGAAAAAACCAAGGAAAATCAGAACTTATGCAATAAAACCCCTGTGCAGACTCCGACAGGCATGTATCTACTGTACTTATTATATGTGAATAGTATGCACTGTATTCAGAAAAAAATAAATTGTGAGAAAATATGTTTTTCTCTTTTCCTATTTTCCTCATCACAATTTTTAATTGCATTCTGTTTCAACTTCTACAAAAACATCACTATTTCTAGTGCAAAATCTATTACTGATATTAAGTTTAGTATAGATCCATGTTCATCTACTTTGGTGACATCATCCAACAATGGCCATTTAATCAGTTCAGCAATCTGTTTCAGGTGCTTTAAATTCTTTATTTCTCTCTTTATTTTGCACTTCTAGGAATTTATTTTTCTTCTGCTATTTTTATACTTTTTCTGTGAAATTCAGAGAGACATTTCATTGAGGCCTGTCTAAAATGACACAATTTATTAAAAGCATAGCATATCCAGTATTTCCTAAAATTTCACTTAGCATAGTCCTGTTATCAGCAATTCTTATTAACTTAAACTTTATTGACTTCCTTAACCCTCAAATATAAGTTTATTTTCACTGTATGCCTACTGAAAATCAGTCCTTGAAAGCCTCATGTTAATAATTTAACATTAGTAGATATATTTTCTAACTAATTCCCATTTCCAGCAGTGGTACATACCTTATCTTGGCTATGCAAATGAATTTAGCTCTTTTCATGTAAAACACACTAAGAAATGGAGACATTGGTGTCCACTATTACCTTCCACAAATTTGAGTGGCCTTTGGACAGTCCTGCTTCTATGCTGCTGGACAGGCTTAAAGGCAAAAATCAAAATTTAAAAAAGATCAGTGTTTTCCGGTGTGCACATGTGCATCCTTGAGCATAGATTCACGTGTGTCAAAAATCCTTCAATTACTCCCAGTGTAGAGGTGTGCAGGACCTGATTCTCCTACACTGCAACATTTTGGGATATTTAATATTTTTTTTCTCATTTTTCTTGGGTCATAAGCCAGATTCTCCAAGTGTTTCATATGGAAAGCAAGTTCTGCAGCATAACATAAAAGAGCTTTTAATGAGGGCACTTCCCAGGACTGTGGGAGACCTACACACAACTCTACATTATGTTTTTTGTGCAATATTCCAGCAACTGTTCCACATTACTTGGCTACTAGTTCTTCTTTTTTATGTCTCCATCCATCTCTTGTATTGCAGAAAAAAAAATTATCAGGCATTATTTCAGTCTAAATTTTAGGTCTTCTCCCTGGATGCTGAAGACTGATGTTCTAGTCTTCACTTTAAATCAAGTAAAGGAAGGACTTGAACACTTTAGGTTGCACCTTCTGCCACACAGTCATTCTTTGTTCTTTCACCTTCCCGAAACCAATAAGTGTGGAGATTTTGGCTCATGTTTGTATTTAAATTCATAAGTACACATATGAATAAGTAAAACATATACATGCATATGGTCCAGTTCAAAACTGGAACATTCCATTAAAAACTAAATGCAGTTAAGAGTTCCGACAAATCTAAAAAAAACCCTGAAAACCTTGTATTAAATTTAAGTGGAAACACCACTAATCACAACTCTGGCAAAATTATAGCTCTACAGGAGAGTGGCAGGTAGTGAGTATCTGCTATGGACAAGTGAAAAAACAGCCTTTAGTAGGAAGAAAGGCTGTTCAAAGAAAAGAATCAGAAGGCTCAAACTCATAGTAGGTTTAATAAAATCTCAGCATTGTCAAATGGCCAGAAGGAATTCCAGCAAGTTAAGTTAAAGCTTCTTCTTGGATTATTGAAGCCATCCTGTACCAAATAAAGTATCACCTCTCAAGCAGTTACTGATTTTTACGCCTTTAGACTCCTCCTCAAAAACCTACCTTTTTCCTCTATCCCTACAAATCACCACCCTCTGGGAGTGGTTATTCTGGTGGCCACCTGTAAATATATAGGTCACAATGAATAACCTAAGCGTGCATCTGTAGTTACTGTTATTGCATCTTTCTCCTCTTCACAGTCTTTGCTCCAGGTTCACTGAAGTCCCAGATTATGAAGTGTGTGGGAGATGGATGTCTCTGCAATTTTCTGCCTCTGCAGTAGAATAAAGCATCGATGCTTTTGTGGAGTTATAGGTGTTATCTGAATATACTTGTAATATGCAATGTGCAGGATCCAATTTGGCAGGCATCAATAGCTCGGTATATCTGTTGTGAAAACAAATGGAAAATGTGTCGGTCTGTACAATCAGACGTGTGTGCATTCCTGGGAAACTGAAGAGACATGCAGGAAAGAGTCACCCTTACTACCCCAGCTAATACTGGGCTTGGAGGGGTTGTTAGAGCACCCCAGCATTCCCCATGCACATTTCTCCTTCAGCAGAGAGAAAAGATTTTGTTCGTTTGTTTGAAGTTCTGCATTCCTCATAAGTTTTCCTTCCTACTTATTTCAGATCTCTCTGACTATTAAATTCACTTCGCCTATTCTCACCTTTATCTTCAGATACATATTTTCACACCTGATACTCATTTTCATACACTATTTTGTGGCTTCCCTGGTAACATAAGCTGCTGAATTCTCATTCACATGTTTAGGTGTAAACACCTGCTACAAGTTCCTGAAGCCCATTCTGATGGAGGCTTTTGGCTCACAGTCTCTCAGCAGTGTCCCCCCACACTTTTTAAGAGCACCTTTGTTGTTACAAATCCAATCTCTTTTTAAGTTTACATTCCCACCGCCTCCTCTACCACTGTGCATTTCTGTTACAGGCACATCACAAACTGCTGGCTACTACAGTAAATGCAGATGATGGCCTGCCTGTAAATTAGATTTGTGTGTGTAAAACCAATGTTTGTTTACACACTGGAATGATGCCAAATACTAGCTCAGATGAAACAAAATATTTATGAATTGGATAAACTGGAAACTTACATCTTTATAATGTGTTCGGAGTGGATTCAGGTATAATTTCCCTTGCCCTGCCTTGTTCTTCCTAAGGACTGTTAGAAATACTGCATTTTTAAAAGACACAGCTCTTTAATTTATACTTAGTAATATTAAAGCAAAACTTTAAAACAATCCTTTATGAAACAAGTGATCTTAACTATTGTAATTCACATGAATTTAATTACACCAATTTTTAAAAGTAATTTAAATATTGCTTTAAGAGAAGTTGGTTTTTTGCTACCATAATAAAATAACTTGTTTTATACAAGATACAGAAGAATATAATTTGATCATTTCTTCTGTTAGCCTTTGTTACATAGATTTTTACATAATCATTACTCATAATGTTCTGACAGATAATGCTATTACTAGCGTTACAATCTTTGCTATTATTATAAAAAATCTTCTGGCTTTGTGAAAATTTTAATTTATTAAAATGTAATGAAAGCACATCTAACATGAACCATAATTTATGAAAATTTTAGATGTGCTGCTTGACATTCATGTCATCAGGCTTCAAAAGTTTCACATCTGAAATGTGAAATTACACAGATTTATAAAGATCCCTTTTCAGCATGTTAGCTGGCACTATCTTCTGTAAAATGTATATGTTTGGCTTTAAAGAGACAGGCGCATGTAATTTTAATGTCAGCACCAGCATCACCAAAAAGTGCCCTGGCAATCAGTGGAAAGGTTTAATAGGTTTCCTGTCTTGTTCTTAATTTGCTGAAATTACAAAATCAATACTTTCAGTTGTAGCTGCAGCTACCCGTTTTACTGCTTTAAGATAAAGTCTACAATAAAGTAACCTTCACTTTCAATTTGTAGCAGAGAACATCAGGGTGTTCTTGGCCACTAACTAGTCTTTCTTTTCTCAGCCCGTATGAGACATCCTAGGTGTGTGATGTTGCCCTTCAAAGGGGAAAGGTGCATTTTGTATTAAGCATCGCTCTCATCAGTGACTTGGTTTGTTTATTTTTAACATCTCAGTCTACTCTCTCCGAAAGTCACCTCTGCACGGGTTGTTCGTTATTTGCCTGTTTCTCTGTGTTGATATTCTATACTACATAAATAAGTGATTGGTGTTGAAATGGCCTAATCTTTGTTTTACTCCATAGTCTCCCTTTATGACAAAGGAGCATATTTTTCTGCTGCAGTTAAAAAGGGAAATTCTCCATAGTTAGTCACATTTTTAATAGTGAACATGATGACTGCATATGCAAAAGGCCTCTGAAAGGACCAAAATGAGAACAACCAGATCAACACCAGTGGAAAGGTCAAGCTCTCGCACAGAGCAAGAAGGAAAAAATAATAAATAAGTACCCTTCCATGGGCTGCTCTGCTATGCCTCCCAGCTCTTTAGTGATAGAAATGAAAAAACATATATTTACACAATCATTTAGTCTTCCAGCTCAAGTCCAACCTTTCCAATGAGTATTCTGCACTCAAGAATTAAAGTTGTAAAATTAAGTTTTGACCCTTTTATCCCTGTTTCACAAGCAATTAAAATGTTTTTAAATTTGGGTTGTTTTTTTTTGTTTCTGTTTTTCTCTGATAACTCTCTTCCTGCAATACTTTCAGCATATGAGCTCTCTTCATCACTTAGCTGAGCAATATTCTGGAGCTATTAGCACCAGAGAAGGGCCTTGGCTTGGTCCTCTTCTAGTGAAGCAATAAAAAGAATGTTAAGCTGCTGCTCACGAAAGATTGCAGCATAAGATGTCTCAGTGCTTTCCACTGATGCAAAATGTATTCACACCAAGGAAAAAGAGCTCTCAACACCTGCTACCCCAAATGTTAATGAATACACACACACATGCGGACACACACACACACACGTGCACATTATGCTTCTTTCTTCTCAGCCACAGCAATTTCAAGTTGGAAATTTTTACCCATAAACAGCACATGATGGAGTAAGGATACTGTAAAATAGAAAGCACAGTTGATCACAGATGGAATACAGCTCATGACATGAGGAAAACAGAGCCTCCAAATGCCACAGCTCCCTTGCTTCATGCTCTACATTTTTAACTAGCTGCTCAAGGTAAAAGCATGCTATTTATCTTGTGATGTACTCTCTGTAAATGAAAATTCAGAGCAGATCTAGAAACAATATTGCACCAAAGGAAACAAAAGCATTTGTTTCTAAACAAGTCAAGAGAAATGCCAAATGATTCAATGAAGATCACTTGTGTCACTTAGGTTTGTTTTGATTGGTCCTCCAGTGTTTACAGCACTCAACTCAGCAGGCTCAGAACCCCAAATCTATATTTAATTTAAAGCATTGCACCATCACTCAAATCTTTCAGCAGCCTCACTACAGTCTAAAGAACAAGGGCAGAGGGACCCGTTTACATGGAGCACTTTTACATGCTCCAAGGGATTGCAGAATAGTTTTAAACAAATTATATCAAGATATAAAGGAAATGAAGATTTTTGTGAAACAAATTATTTTCCAGTACTTGTAGGATTTTTGCCTACATTAAATTCTGTCAATTTTCAGGTGTTCTCAGCAAGAGATCATATTGCAAGACAAGATAAAATATTCCAAAAGCAGATTTAAACTGCAAAATAAGATGAATCTCAGAAAACTTAATTTTTATCAGAACTAGTATGATGATCAGAAAACATAATGTAATAAAGACAGCCGTTGCTATGACACTGAAAGCTTTGTAAAAATTCCCAGCATTTAGAGAATTAAATAGAATAAAATAAATAATCAACACACATTTGAGGGCCCAGTCCTTTCAGATGCAGAAACCAAAGTTTTACAAAGATAACCAGCTGAAGGCAAAAAAACCCAAGTCCCCATTTAAGCATACACAGGTAGTCTTAAAACATGTCTGGCTCATCAAAGGGAGTGAGCCCTCAGTTTCTATTAACAACAGCCAGGGTAGAATCCACTTGCTGTTTTGCGAAACCAGCTCTGATGCAAATGGAGAGTTACGAACGCCGTATGCACGGTGTCAAAGAGCAGCAAAGCTCCTCGCTGTAACCATGGTGGTAGCATGCATCAGCGCAGCATTACTGCAGTGCTTTTCAATCCTTGTCAACCTGCTGGTGCAAAAGTCTCTAACTAAATTTAGGGGTCTCTCCGGGGAAAGGATGCAGAGATAGAAGAGAGTTTAGAAAACTGGACGTGGTTTATCTATGCTTACTATCCAAATTTTCCCAACATGCCGTGGGGAACCTGTTACCTTGTTTGAAAACCTAGGAGTTTTTCGCACTCACCCTACTTTATCATCTCCCTTTGCAGCGGCTGCCAGCCTAGAATTGCTGCCCCTGACGCTAGCTGGGCCATTCCAGGTATGAAGTTTGATCAAAGCCTGTCAGAAATGCTGTCTGCAGATGCTACTCACTGTGAAGCGTGGTTCCTCCTCAATGGCTCGGTCATTTGTAGGACCCTGGTCATGAGGACGTGCTGCTTTGCAGGCACATGCAGCTACTGAGCCCGTCCAGCTCTTCTCCAGCTAGGATCAGAGTGAGGCCAAATTTGCAGCACCGAGCCCCAGTTCCCTCAGACAGGAGGAGAAGGCAGTGTTTTGGGAGAGGGTATCCAGAGGTTTCAGCACCAGGGAGTCTCCAGCCTTCAGGAAAATGTGGAGAGGGAGGGAAGGAGAGCAGACCGAAATTAGCTTCAACCCTGGAAAAAGGAGACAGGCTTGTAATAGTTTTCTTCCTCTTACCAGAAACATTTGTCCAGCATCTGTGTTTCTTTCAACCCTGTTGTGCTTCTCAGCAGACAGGGTAATTTGACCCAGAGGATTTTGGCTATCTAAGCTATGCTTAATCATTTGGCCCCATTACATCACTACAAAACAGCTCAAAATAGAGGGCTCCTTTTAATAGATTTCTTGCTTCAGTTAACAAAAATTATTCAAACTTCAGTTTTAGCTGAGCTTATTAAAGCAGGACTGTGTTTAAGTTATAGTAATTGTCAATAAAGTCTTTTATAGCAGATTTAACTCAGCATATTTTAGACCTTGCCAATTTGAGACAGTTTCCATAAAAAAGGAGAACAGCAATGTTACAGAGTGATAACTCAAAAATGGAAAAAAGGAATTATTTAGCATAAAAGGAATTATTTAGCATAGTAAAAGGAGGTATAACTAGGAGTAATGGGAGGAAATTAATAAAGGGAATATATCAGTAGGGGAAAAAGAAAAATCTGGCTGTGAGTTAACCAATAGAAAAATCTCCCCGGAGAGCAAAGAGTAGCCCACTGCTAGCCAATTTTAAAATAACTGGCCAAAAACGCTACCAAATAAATAAACAGGCTGCAAATAATTTTGTAACCATACAGACAGAAGCCTACGTTACCATTCTGTGCCCTGCTTCTAAATTTTATGAAAGTGAGCAAGTAAATTGAGCTTTCTGATTGACAAATCTAGTGAAATTCAGCATTCTGGCTGCTGAGATGTAATTGCACAGCTTTTATCTTTGCCAGCATCAGAAGTTGAGGGGAAAAAAGAAAGGAAAAATATTTGGTTTGTGTTTTGCAGTTTGTTTTTTTTTTTTTTTCCTTTTAATTGACAGTTATTTTGTTGGTCTGAGTTATTTATCTAGTAAAAATTTGCTCCTTGACTGACACTAAGACAACAAAAATTATACTAAAAAATGCTTCATGACAAGAACTTAAATTGTAGTTTTTTTAATCAATAATTTGTAACAGTAAAACAAAGCAGAAAAGCCAAAATGCTCTTATATAGATACCTCAAAATAATATCAAAATATGATAATTTCTGAAAATTCAGAATCAAAATTGACATCCTTCTGAACTCCTTGTTCTGCAAGACATTACATAAAACATTGTGTTTATTAAAGATAAGTAATTGAGGCAACAGAAATGTGTTTGTGGGGTTTAATATTATTTTACAATTTTTTAAACATACTGAAAAATAAACTAACAGTTAAGACTAATAGCAAGTCTGCAGGTGTGAAATGAGCTATCCCATACCGATTAGCCAGCAATACCTGTTCAATAAAAAGGATTAGACCGTTCCCTTGGTGTTGGGCTTTTTTGGATAGGATAAAAATTTTGAGTTCTTCAGTGTCTGCAGTAAAAATTAAAAATGTGTTAATTGAATGTGTGATTGAAATTAGAAAGTGTAAATCCTCTGAATAGTTTCTGTATATTTATGACTATCACATTTTTTGACACAAAGAAATAGAATAATCAACAGATTTTGTTTTAGCATCATTACATGTAAAAACATTAGAACAATTTTTTAAAAATGTTGTTACAATGTATGAACAGTTTATACTTCATTAAGATTTTAAAATATTTTTTCTTTAGATATAAAGTCCTACATTTACTCACAAATTTACAGCAACATGCCATAAACCCTTGCATCTAATTATTTTTTAATCACATCTTCTGACACAGATGATTTCAGTTTTATTTACAGTGAAAACAGAAATCACAACAGCAACTCTGACAGTATTGGACCAAACCAATGTTAATCTGCACAGCTGTGATTTTCTAGAATTATACATGTTTCAGTTTACTTTTGCTGTTGTTTGGACTTGCCATGAGCTCATTACGAATTTGCTAGGGTTAGAATATATTTTTCTTTTTCTTATTAGGTAAATTCAAGCGCTTATACTAAAACTTGTGCTTATCATATATTTTTCCTTTATTTTTAAGAACCAAAAGATGTATTTCTATGTAAGGCAGAGAATTTTAAAACCAAAGGACTACAGACTGCCTACATAAACCAGAAATATTTATAGTACATTACACAAATATTAGTGTTATTATTTAGCTGTCTTAAATAGAATATTTTAGCATGTAAAATTATGTTTTAGAGTTTGATTAATAATGCTAAAAGATTAAGATATTGATATAGGTGGGGTTAGATTTATTAGGTTTATGATTTTTTTATTAAAATCAAAGTATGGTGCACATCAGTTCTGTTTAAACATGTAAAATAAAAAAAATGGATTTTTAGCTCTTCCTGGGCTTTATTTCATTTAGTATAGAACTTCAAAGTACTCTAAGCTTAGCATGTAAATAAACAGCTAAAATAAACAAATTATAAAGGAAAAAAATCAATCCAACTTTAAGAAAGGTCTTGTAGTTTGAGACGAGTGGGGTTTTTTGTTATGCATAAAATAAAGTGATTTCCTAACCTGATCCTCCCTAGCAATGTTGCCAATTTTCAAGTTATAAATAAGATACTGGAGTAACAAATAGTTGTGTTCCAACTAAAAGCCTATGACTGTATCATGAAAATATTTAAATCCTTGCCATTTTTGCATTTAAAAACTCTATTCAAATATATGTGAGCATGTCGGGGCAAAATAATTAAAAAAAACCCAAAACACTACAGAGGTTTAAATTTAAGCACTCCTCAGAAATGATTCAGAGCAATGTTGTGTTTACATCATGCTGTGACTCACCACTTACTTCGAGGGATTCACGTGTGTAAAACGCAAGGAGGGCGAGGTGGAAGTTGGAGGTACACTGGGAACATAGCACCACTTCTGTCTCCAGCTGCCAGGATATGCTGACAGGGGTGATGTGTTTGTGCACGTCCAAATAAACGTCAAAAACCATCCACCACTTCTGCCGGTCGGTAACCACTATGTCTGGAGATAGGGTATACTTTCATATGGATATACGTGTACACAGCCATCACAACACCAAATTCAGTAAGTTCTAAAAAAATTCGAAGGAAGAATTTATTCCTTGAACAACCTGATTCCTTAAAAATACATAGTATCAGTGCATGTACTCTCTTAAGACATGCTTTAAATTCAGTACTTTATCACTTCACTTATATCCACCTGGCAAACAGTGCGACAAGTCTCTGGAAGGTGATTTTTTTTAATATTTGATTGTTTTTCTAGCATTTAAAATCTCACAACTTCAGAACTGAGTTTGCTTACAACAAGAACATCATAAAATTAGGCAAGGTAATTTTAGATAATATTATATACGTGTAATTTTAAATATCTATGTGGAGAGAGATAAAGCTGTATCTTACAAATGCCCCAGATTTTAATAACACTCTTTAACTATAACAAAGTAATTGCAGAAAGAAAGTATTCTATAAGTTATCTTCCCTTCAGAATTTCAGGAAAAGCCAGTATTGTAATACTCCTCCACATCTCTCCCTTTCACTTCATTTTCTTAATTTTGTTCTGCTCACTTCCCTTTGCTTCTTGTTTTCCTGCATTCTATTTTAACACACGTAGGTAACAAGAAAATCATATTTAGAGCCATGTTTTCTAATTCTTTTAATTTCTACAAGCTAGATACTTAGGAAAAATCATATTGTCACAAATGACATCCTTCTGGAAAGTGACAAAACCCAAAAGCTGTTTCAGTAAGGTACTGTTTCAGCACCTTACCCCTGCCCAAGATGCTAGATAAGGGGATCTTTTACAAGACAGTTTAGTCACTCCATGCCATGTCAACTATGTGGAACAGAAAAACAGCGAGGCTAGAAAGCAAAGCCTTAGGACTTTATCTCTTTTCTCCTTCTTCAGATCTGCTACTTATTAGCATTTTTTTGACAGTACAGACTAAGTTTTACCCCAAAAAACAACAAGGAGTCACAAATGTTTGCCTCGGCTACAGTAGCCGTGTGCTGTTCAAAACAAGAATACACTCCAAATCTTATTTACCTATGGCCATTTAGTATCTTAGATGTAGGTGTAAGAAAACATGATCTTCCCATTTGATTATGCTTTGGTTTAATCACATGTAAGTGAAGCCTTTACTGTTGATGCAGAATTTTGCAACTGAGCTTTTCCTTTTCCGTAGTGCTATAAGATTCAGAAGGCAAACCACACACTCGTTCTAACAAAGCAGTATAATAGGGATGGAGGGGAGAAGCAATTGGGAGTCTATAGGAAGGTTACCATAAAATTTACATTTTCCATAAAATATAAGTAGCCACCATTTTGCTGTAATCCCAGAGCAGCAACGAAATGGTGGTACAGAAGAAAACTACCCTATCAGACACATTTCATCATTGCTTCTATCCATCACTATCTTCTTTCGCTAGCATGATTATCATTTATTCTCCTTCCTACAAGCAACATCCTACCTTTAGACTAAAAATTGATAAATATAACATAGCAAATAAATAAGGTGTAATTATCAAAATAAGACCACATCCTGTACAAGTCCTCTCCCCCTCACCCCACTTCAAACTGCAAAAAAGTACTACATAGTGTTTCTATCACACACTGATGAACACATCCCTTGGAACTGCTACTGTATGAAAGCTGTGTCCTAGAGGTAGAACACATGGTATGGAATATGGCTGCTGCATTGGTCAGTATGTATTTTAATTATTATATGATGAGATATACATAAGTAACATTCAGAAGAACAAAACGGCTTAAACAAATTGGTTTTGATTGTAATGTACAATGTTGCATTTTGTGAAACATTTTATATTTAAGTGAATATATGTATATTGGCATACTCGGTTTAAAAATTTATATTAAGGCATCAATTTTGATAAGTAATGCCATCTTTTTTTTTTTTTTTTTTTTAATTGCATGCTTTTCAGCTGTGGAAAGGATTGCCTACTTGTACATAAAGAGGGAAACAGTATTTGTAAATTGGTGCAGGTCTATTCTGTGATACTGTGCCGTACATACTAAAAGAATTCATAAAGTTTATCCTGTAATCTCTACAGAAGCACTATGTGCTATAAGCTTTATTAACTAGGTCCTAAATTTATAAATTTGTAATAAACCTGAAAAGTATATTCTGTAATATATTTTCTAAAAGTGTGCTTGGTGTTTATTACTATAAATATGTAATGAAGTTAAGATGGATCACATTTTCAAATACAGCATGTTGTAGGAAAATGTTCTTGTTTTTCACACACAAGTTGAGTATTTCAGATTCCAATATCATGTTATAACTAACAAATCAGAAAACAGAAAAATGTGAATCATTTAGGTGATAGTGAATACTGAATTTAATTTTTTTTAGGAGAACTTTTCAAAAACATCCTTAATGATGGGAAATTTGTTTGTACAAATCTGCAATTATGTACAAGTAAAACAAATGCCCTGTTCCTTCCTAAGTACTCCCATTCTTTTCCAATACAAAGCACAGAGTATTTAGGTAACACTGCCACCTATTGCTTAAAGGTCATAGTGACTAAAATCTGGTCGTTTCTTATCACTCATTGCTCGTTTTGACTACTATGCTTTCATTATTTCTAACAACTGAATGAGACTTTCGTGTTCTTTCATGTAACAAATAATAAGCATCTGCCTTCAGTACTATGACTATAATTTATCTGGAATCAATGAAAACTTAAAAGACTTTCAATATCAATAAAATGAGGTTTCAAAAAAATACTAAAAAAAAAGAATTTCAAATACAAAATCCATCCACAAAAGGAACAAAAAGAAGATTCTTCAGGTTATAGCACGGCGAATATTGCAAAATCCAATTTATTTGTTAAATATAAGTTTTCTGATAGAATACAGAATAGCATAATACTTGTTAACATTTTGCAAGTGGATAAGCAAATACTCAAATTGTAAACATACATCTGCAGGTCTTTTAAGGACACAGCTTTAGAAGCATGGAAATAAGTCACTATAAGATCAAACCTAATTCTTTTCAGTAAATAATTCTGTTTTCAGGACGATGATCAAAAGACCACTAATTCCACATCTGAACAAGAATCATGCCATAAGAACAACCTTTGCCAGCTTGGAAAAAAAAAAAAAAAAAGAGAGAAACAAAATTATTTCCACTTCTTTAAAAGAAAAAGTGAGAAAAATATATTTGATCATACTAAGGAAAGTCATATGAATCAATCAGGAAGATAACACCGGTTATATAAACTATATAATATAAGTACCGTCTAGGTTAATTTACAGCAATATAGAAAGCTTACTTAGTTTGGAAGAAAATTTATTGTTGAAAGGCTCCTTTTTATCCTCAGTGTATTACTCAGTCTGCATGTTAAAAAAGGTTGACTTTACTTCTTCAATACAGGGAAGTAGCTGAACATTGTATAAAATCCCTTATATTCTCTTCTATTATTAGAAGAAAAAGTACAAATCCATTGTTCTTGTGCCCAAAAATGTTCACAGTTACTATGCAGAATGCTGACATTTGTCTTACATTAAAATATCTCATTAAGAGTCCATTTCAATTTCTAAGACTTGTGAAATTTTAATACAGATGGATGCACTCAGGAAGAGCAAAAATAGAATATATTTTAAAAATAAAAGTGGTTTTGTTTTAGTTTTGCCTAGTTGTTTGTTTGTTTGTTTGTTTTGAGGCAGGGTGGATGGGGGGGTTTCTGCTTGTTCTTTTGTCGTTTGGCTGGTTGTTTTTTTACCTATATGCAGTATTTTAAATCTCAAGTATTTCAACTGTCCATGGTAGCAGAGAGAGTATTTATACAAACAGAAGGAATCTATATGAAGTTTAAATTCCTTATAGACAATTTTTTTTTCCTGTAATCATAACTACATCCTTTCAGAACTCAGAAACAACGTAAAACAAGACTTCCTCTTGCAGTTAGGGACTCCTGATCATTTCCTCACTCTTATGGTTTTACCCTATGACATTTTTAACCATTTCTCTCCTACTAGAAGGCTGTCTCTCAAAGCAGTCAGCTCACAGCCAAGCAGTGTCCAGAGCTAATGTCACAAAGGGAATGACTGAATACAAATAGATATCTACACACCTATTTTTATCTTTCCTCCTTTATTTCTTATTTCTGCACTTTCAACTCTACTAACAATACACGATTCTCACGCTGGTGGAAAAAAACCTGAACTTTGTTTTCTCTTTTTTACTTCTTTAAATTAAATGAATATTCAAGACCTAGAAATGTTATGTATTAAAGGAAGAAGTTGGATATTTTTCAGATTTCATTAAATGTTTATGTACCTAAAACAATTTGATACCAGAGTATTCAACCTTAAATTCACTCAACTTAGTACAGTAGAATGAATTATTAATGACCTAATTGCTAAACATTGATTTGCAATGTAATTACTTGTTTAATGCACCATTTTATGTAAATATGAGACCAAAACGTAAAAGTGTGGAGCTTTTAATAAATTTTCTTTGATGAAATATGCTACTTGTATATATTCACATAAAGAAATATGTCCTTGTTTTCTCCTTTAACAAACTTTCTTTTGGAAGCTGTAATATGTTTCCTAAACAAATGTTTTGTGGCATCAAAAGTTTGCAGGTATATTTTTCTCTACCTCTTTTACTACCTAAATTCTGATATAACTAGACACAAATTTTATATCAGAAAAAAAAATTAATTAACTCAAAAGAATATTCAAGATGTGTAAAGAGAAAAAACAAAAAAAGGAATACATTAAATTAAGTGTATGAAACCTAGAACAGGTTCAGAACAAAACACAATGTTTAAAATCCAGAAACTACAGAAGGCACTCATGAATAATTTGTTAATTTTACCTCCAAAATAAAATTCACACTTGCACTAAATCAATTATTTTCATAGATAGTCTAAAAATCAGGATCATTTTTGTCTATCTTATATAGTAAGACTAAGAGGCAGGCACATGCATACTGAAGTGCTTTTGAAAATGTTAGTATGCTTTGCCTCTTAACATTTGTGTGCTAAAATACATTTTGTTCTGACAAAGATGCAACTTAATGCAAGGAATAAATAGAGCTTAGGTGAAAAAAAGTATCTTCCTTAGTAATCTGCTCTAATCAACTACACACGTCTGAATGCACGTAAAAATGCAGAGATGCTTATACTTCCACAGCTAATATTATCATTACTTTTATACTTAGGCTTTACTAGATCATTGCTTTAAATGAGCATCACAGAACCAATGGAGCTTTAGTCTCTATGTTACATTTTCTTCATAATCATTTTCAATTTATTTTTTTCTTGCATGTCATCATTTTAATGTAAATCTTTCTTTTTCTTTTCAATAAAATGAAATGATTAAGTAATCCTGCTTTTTGCATGATTAAAGATGACGGATAAGCTTGGGTGGATAAAAATCAAGGCTCCTAACAGAATCTGTGCACCTCACATGTCAGAATCCTTCCAGCTTGTTCAGTGCTAATGACAGAAAAAATTAGCATGTCTGTGAGTTGCCTAAAAAGGATAACAAGCTACCTTTAAGGACCTAACCATATCTCTACACTAAATTTTAAACAGTTGTTTTCCATAATTTTCTGTAATAAGCCCTGATGAATTGTTTTGAAACAGATTAATAGAGAAATCCTTATTTAGAGCAATGATAAATGTTCATTAAATCTATCAGTGACGAGTAGTGGGCTGTTTAATCACCACCTTTGCATCACCAGATATAACACATTTAGAAAATAAAATGCAAGGGATACAATATGCCGCATATAGCACAAATCTGGCAAAAAACAGTGACACATTTAAATTAGCCCGTCAGACAATACTCAGTTTTAAAGAACAGGAAAAAACTCCGAACTACTGATTTTTGCCAGTGTCTCTTTCCTTTCAAGAGCCCTATGCAAGATGTGTTCAGCCTTTTCTGACTGAGACAAGAAAACTAGGAAGAGGATATTACAATACAGCACATACATACTGCCATCGCCTCTAGACATATGACCCAAAATGATGCTAAGAAGTCTTTCTCTGACCTCCTGCTAACCAGCCTCTTGTGATTAATTCAGCATGTCCTTGAAAGTATCTGCTAGAGACCCTTGTTTTTTTAATTTAAGAGTTTCTGAAGCCCACCTATAGTTTCACTGATGGATTTTTATTTATTTCCTTTTTTTTTTGTTGTTTTATCAGAGGTAAAGCATTAATCTATGAACAGAGGTCTGCAGTAACAGGAAAATACCACCTGCCTAAGCATTCGCCAAATAGGACCATAAATACCACAACATTTCCTGACCTAAGTTTCGTAGACATCTGTATCATGGTAACACTGCATTTCCCTTCTTTGACAGATGAAATTACTATTCTTTGATTTCCGCCCCCCCCCT
>VZTG01009883.1:1586252-1637726 GCA_013397845.1 Melanocharis versteri
GCAGCTCCGGCCCGGGGACAGCGGGGGCAGCGGGGGCGGCCCGGCCGCCGCAGCTCCGACCCCGCCGCCGCCTCCCGCTGCTCCCAGCGGGAACGGGCCCTGCGCCGGCCCTTTGCAACCGGAGCGCACGCTCTGCCCCCCGGATCACAGCTGAGAGGCTGCTTGTTTCTGATTGTTCGTCGGCTGAGGCAGCTCTCTCGGAGAGCAGCGCCCTCTAATACTGGCAGGATCGTCCGTCTAAGCAAGAGATAAAGTTGGCAAAATTGTATATGTTTATAATCCAAAGGAGTCTGAATTTTCGTATTCATTCAGAATTTTCACAGAATGACAAAATGGGTAAGGTTTAAAGAGACCACAGTTGTTGTCCTGGTCCAACCTCCCTGCTTCGAGCGGGGTCAACCCAGAGCACCTGGCACAGGATTGCATCCAGCTGATTCTTGAATATCTCCAGTGAGGGACACTCCACAACCTCTCTGGGCAGCCTGTTCCAGTGCACGGTCACCTGCACAGTAAAGAAGTTCTTTCTCACATTCGGGTGGAGCTTCCTGTGCATTAATTTCTGCCCATTGCCTCTTGTCCTCTTGCTCAGCACCACCGAGAAGAGCCTGGCTGCAGCCTCTCCACCCACTCTTTAGACACTTAGACACACTGATGACATGACGAAGTCCTATGACCTCTGCCAGATTAAAGGTATAGGAACTAACTGTGTCCACGCTTTATTTTGGTATTCGTTTGTTCGTCTGTAATATATTTTGCTGCTTCAAAGTCCTTTCCAGATGCTCACATGTTGGTATTGTTCATGCTGCTAGACATGAGTGATTCCAGGGGATGATTACCAAAATCCCTCTGTGCCTCAGTTTCTTTACCTTTGCGTGACATTCCCAAGCTTCCAAAATATGAGAATCATGGTGTCATACGCATGCATCACCTCTTCCCAGCAGACACAGAAGATAAGAACTTTGGAAGAGCTGTAGGCAGGGAAAAAACAGGACAAAACCAAACCAAGCCCCCAGCCCTTTCAATGTGCAGAGGTATCACACCTTTCCTGAAAGACTGTAAATGTGATGTCATGTTCACAGCTGAACCCCTCGATTTTTATTTTATATTATTCACCTTTTAATCATTTCTTTGCAGCTTCTTTACAAGCAGTCTGTGTTTCACTGTGGCCCATTAAAAGCATCAATCTTTTCCAAAAGTCGGCACACTCTGAGGCCCACTGTGCAAGCAGCATCATTTTCTTCTGTACTTTTACCAAGGTGCTTCACTACTCAGTTTCCCTGCTCTGCACGGGACAGCTAGAACTCACCTTACGTTTGAAGGGCTTTAAACCACTGGCACTAAGGCCCAGGGTTTGACCAGCAAACACTCCAGCCCTGCTGCCAGAGAGGCAACCTGACACTGCTTCCTCCTACTAGAGGAGGTGAGAGAGAAGCAAGATCTGAAAACAGAAGAGGTATTAACAGAGAACAGTCAGCAGATGGGCTGAGTTATACTGTTTCTTCTTAATTATAGCATATCCAAAGATTAACCTTAAAGCAGCAGTACAAAAAATTTCATCACACAAATTATTTAATTCATTCCAGAAAATGTAGTATACACTCTGCATGGTAGAGAGAATAATTGCAATTTTGTACACATTCTTACAAAAATGCTTGTTACCATATGGAGTAAAAATGAAAAGAAAAAAACTGTAGTGAAAGTATTTAGTTGAAATTGAACCTTGCAAGTTTTCCTGTGGCAGCTAATGGGACAGTTCACAGATCTTAATTCACAGATCCTAATTCAGCATATCAATATACATTTGCAGAACTGTGGCTCTACATAAGCAACAGAGGGAAGGGGTCCATCTACCAGAATGATTTACTTCAATATTTGTATCTATTCTAGTTTGTTTCTCCTGAAAATATATTTTTTTTTTTTCTGAAGAAGAAACCCAAAAGGTGCATAATGATTTCACTAAATTCATGTTAACTATACAGGGTAAATTAAGCAGAAAACATAAAGGCCAAACACTGTACACAGTAATTAAGCTCAATATTACAGGGCTGTACTGTAATAATTACAGCCAGCATTGCATGCACAGTCTGATAATTCACTTAAATTGCCTTCAGAACATGCCAAGAAAATCTCCTTTATCCAGAGAGCAAAAAAAGATTAAAAAAAAAAAAAGTCAAAGAGAAAGAAAAGCAAATTTGTACTTTTCATTTTGAAAACTATGATTTTTTCCTTTTCTTATCTTGTTCCATATAGAAAAAAAAAAACGAAACCAACAAAAAACCACCTAAATATAAATAGAGCATTTGCTGTTGTCTTTCTACTAAAGCGTTTACATTTAAGGAATAATAGATGCCTGTCTAGACAACCCTAAAATTGTTTTAGTTACTGATGTATGGATGACTGATAAATGTCATCTTTTCTGCCTGCAGTGCATTTTCCATCCAGTCTAGTGACATTTGTCTATAGCTGACCTGAGTCTGCATTTTTCATTTGCATTAAGCATTTAAATTTTACAACTCTGGAGCTTCAGGATTCACTGTTTACCGGAAAATACAATACCATTCCCTCCTCCCCCCTCCACCCCAAAGGAGAGATGCTTTCTTTGCTTGTCACATGGCCATTTTTAATTAAACCAGCAGGGAAGATTCTAATCAGACAAAGGCAATGGAATTTGCTTCATACCTTTCCAAGTGAAATAATTATTAATTCCCTAGTTTCACATTTCTCATATAGATAAAATGAAACATGCAGCATGGGCAATGAAAGGAGGTTTATATTTAAATATGGACACGTCTTTTGAAACAATGCAAAAGACAGTTAAGTATTTCATGGTAAATGACAAAAACATGGAGATGTGGAAATTAATAGGTTTACCAATTACTTTTAAAATATGCTTTCTGCTATTAATGTCTTCAGGCATGTAATTGCAAGATGGTAGAATTACCTCATGGACAGATATCCATTACAAGACAGATCACTGCATTTTCACACACTTCTACTGAGAAATGTTTGTTGCTGCCTACTTTGCAATAAAGAAGATTCTGATATTTTACTGTGTGAACTGTATTCTTCAAGCCACCATTGCTCAAACAAGGCATGATTTTTGAAATGCATTTCCTCAAAGTACTGAACTCGGTGGAAAATCTTTGCAACCTATAAATGGTCCTCTGATTTTGAGCATGGCTTGTTTTTCGAAAAGACCACGCAAATCTCAAATTGCAGCAAGCTTTTGCTGTTCACAGTTATTGCAGGCTTTTTTAAGGTTTGAGCTTCTTAAAAAGTCACCAAAATAAAATTCCATGGAAATTACTGTTTTCTATTAATATGTTTGCCAACAAAGCCTGAATCTTTTTCGTTATAAATATTCAATATTATTTTTTTTCATTTCAGATTTTTACCAGCAGTACCTTTGCAACTGTAGCCAAGGTAAGAGCTGGAGGAGATGCTTTGCTTTTTCGTTGAACTAACAACGAAATGGCTTGGCTGGGAGGCCTAAAGCACAGTGTCCACCTTTGCATACATGAATAGTGCCATTAAGCCCAATGGATTTGCATACATCCTATTAAGGGTGCACATAAGTAGTCCACAATAGATTTTTTGTTCTACTGATTAAGCTACATCAGGGAATCTTCCCTACGACAAAACCCTTGGGCAAATATTTTCACCTGCTGACTGGTACCAGCACATTTCCTCACAGCTTTGGGAAAGCCTCACTCCTATATACCATTTTTTAGACAGCTTTATGAAAAGGTTTTTCTCTGGTGTAAGTCTGTCAGGACTGTTCAGATAATACAGAGAAAGGCGACTATTTCTGCTATGCCTTCCCTACCTGTGGCAGACGTGCATCAATGCAAGACAGAAGCAGGTGCTTGTACCTGCCCCTGCGTTAGCTAAATCTCACCCTACCGGGTACAGGACTCCCTATAGTTCCCGTGGTCTTGGCAAATTTTCTCTTGGCATTCTTCTATCAAGCTATACCTCATTTGCTCCCATTCTGCAGAGCCGGCTTTAATATTTTCACCTCTCTAGCACAAATCAGCACAGAAAAACATCAACTATCGAGCACCCCCAGCAGTCACAGATACAGTGGGAACAAGAGTTTAGGGCATGTTTGTTTTTTTTTTAACCACTGCTGCTAAAAATACAGCTAGATCCTAGAAAACAGAACTGAGAGAAAATGGTTGCTGGGCTTTTTAACAAGCATAGAAGATACAATTTTAAAGTGGGGCTCTTCACCTAGGTCTGGGCAAATATCTCTGGCCCCAGAAAAACTAACCCAAGGGTTCTTTTTAAATACTATCAAGAAAGCATATGCTCTGAGCTCAGAGGAAGTTGTAGCAAAAGGAAAACAGAAAACAGTTAACCTCCACCTTGTCTATAAATCAGAGCAACAGATGTAAAAGTAAGTGTACATTTGGAACCTACTGACCCAGAACACCAGCCCTGAACTTTTGTTTTCTCTCGTTTCCAATATGACTCCATCCTGTGATTTTTGCTCACAAGGCAGAGAAGACAGAGCAGTTTTGTTCTTTTGCAAAATTCACTGAGGAACATTTCTGTCTTGTCTTGTAAAGCATTTCCTTTCCTCAAGAGAGGTGAGGAAAGGTGTCATCATAGGACAACATCCAGTATTCAGACAATCTAAGCCACATGGTGTTCTTAAATGCAGGAATCAGGTGTTGCCAGACCTGAAGGAAAAAAAAAACCAAAACACAATAACACAAAACCAGTCTAGGATTGGCCTAAGTACTCTCTCATCAACATTCAGCAGCAGTTCGACAGCAAAGAGGAGAAAAAAACACCCCACAGACACATGAGACAGGAAAAAGATAAAAGGTGTCCTGAATGAAGAAAAATGTGTTATTTCTTAACTGAGCTGTGGATTAAGCAGAGGAAAGGGGTTCTGACATGGCCTGCAGCTCTTTGTTTACACGAACATTCTTCCAGTGATCTGAACCAACATCAGGTGAGAGCACATAGCTGCTCATCTATTTTCAGCACTCTGGCTCCTATGCAAACTTAGAGAGGTACTAGGTACAGATTTGTGTGAAAAGGCTAGAAAAAAAAATTATTTCAATGCTTCATGCAGAATCTTCAAATTCAGTGCTAGGAAACACACTAGAGTTTTGCAGGCACACATGTAATATACATCAAGGTCCCAAACTGGCACCTCTGTGAGCAGCCTTTTGTGGTCCATCCCAGCTTTAGGAACACCGAGACCTACTGAAAGCTGGAAAGCATAGCAGGAAGAGTTCAGACACTGATTTGGCAGCTAAAGCTGGAGGTTTGAAAAAAATAATAATAACAAAATATAAAATATTTAGATAATTAGATAATTGTATACATAAATATTTACAAATCTCTCTCTATATATATATTAGCAAACTGAAAATTGGAATAGCTCTTACAAGCCTTCATTTATTTCATTTCTTTCGCAAAGTTTTCTCAAAATTCTATATCCTTTTTAAAGAACTAAGGAGCCATTTTTCTTCGTGAGGTTGGTACACTCTGTGTTGCAAACTAAACTTTTTACTTTGCACAAAAAGTGTAAAATTGTCTTCCTGTGACATAAAAATTCTTCCTTCATAAAAGCAGAACCTTATCAGAAGATTTTGGTCTTAGAATCCAGCTTGTATATGATGGAGTTAATTTCATAAGAGAACAGTAGTGTTAAAATGAAGGTGAAAGCATCTGCACTGCTTTACAGATCTGGTTTTATGTCACTTCCACAGGCTGAAAATAATTTTTCTGAAACTACTTGTGTTTCACCAATACAAAAGTGATCCGAATTTGACCATTCAAGCTTTTTCAGGAGAAAAGGAATAAATGCGTTTTCTCCTACAAAGGGGCAGATTTTTCTCTTTCCTTGGGCTTTTTTGTTGTTGTCCTGACAGCTGAAGAAAGCAATTATTAGGACTGTCCTCTATAAATTTCTGTTTATAATTTTTATTTGTTTATTTGTCTATTTTTAAGCCACCCTTCTATCTCAGTTGCTTTTATCAGTAGGGTTTGCTTGACATCTTCAGGGAGATTCTTCATTAATTTCTCCATACCATGCATCCATTTATGTATATAATGTGGCATTTAAATACAGAAATAATGCCATGCTAAACTGGAGAAGATTGCATCCACCAAATATTTACCTGGGAGAGATAGGAAGCTAGACAGATGGATATTTGGAAATGACATTAAAGGAAGGACAGGTTGCAAATCGCTTGATCAATACAGTGCAGCAATGGAGAGAAGAACTGGGAAAGTCTATATCCTATAGGGATAAGGATAAATATGGGTCAATGATGAGGATTCAATGGCCATAATAAAAGAGATGTAAATGAAAAAGCATGACTTTCATGCACGAGCAATAACTGCCTTTACATCCAATAGCTAGTGCTTGAAATAAAACACAAAGCTATAAAAACAGAAAAATAACATGAAAAATAATAATGAACAGTTGGGTCCCACTGTGTGCAACTGCTGTGTGTGCCCATTTTGCATCTGCAAATTCCTGCCTGTGTCCAAACCCATCTCTGGAGCTGGTCCACACAGCTTTTATAAACCTTCTTCTAATAGCAGTAATATTTAGTAGACATCTGCACTCAACTATTGCTTATTTTAAAATGTCTTCAAGGGCTATTGAAGTCACACGGACTAAATGTTCTCTGTTTGCGGATAGGGAAACTGAGACCTACAGAGAGCATAATTTGCACATGGTCTCCTGGGGACTCAGGGGCAGGGAGGAAAGGCCACTGCGTGAGCCTCCTTAAGAGAGGGCGATATTCAAACCCTCTCTCTCGAGAAAAGACCAGTCCCTATCCCCACATGGGAAGATTATAGAAGGGTTTTCTGCCATAAAATAGAAAATAGCTGAAAATGGTGCTTGCCAAGCAAGGAGGCACAATGCCTTTTGGTTCTGGGGGGTGGAGGGCTGTCCCTGCAAGCTGTGAAGTTTTGCACGTTTGTCCATGGCTGGGTGTCCTCACCCTTCCCTGGGTGACCCCCCAGTTTGGCTTCCCCATTGAACCCCAGCGTTAGCTGTGACCTTTAACAAAATCTCTCACACCGCATGGTCTCTACCTGAGAGTCCTGGCTAGAAAAATGACTTCCTCTACATCTTTTAACTCCTCACTCCAGACACTGTTCGTTTCTCTCAGAGAAATTTCTTTGCATGCCTCTTGCTCAACTGCACGACTGTAAAACATCTCTGTCTTCAAGAGCGTGTCTTTCTTGCCATCGTATGAATCAGATGTATAAAACATGAGTCTTCCTTCTCAGCATGGGAGACTGTTGGTACAGACTCCATTACAATACAGCGTCAATAACAACCCTTTTCATGTTCATCATATCAAATTCAGACCTTTGTAACTTCCTGACATGTCTATTTTGCAGTCTGAATTTACCTGAGTGTTGATTCTTCCTACAATAAAATTATTTAGGATGTAAAAGTTTTTCAGATATTTCCAAGAGTTAGCTGAAAGACACATAAAAAGGAAAAAAAAAGGCCCCCTAAATTTTAATTTTTAAGAGATAGAGATGCAAATAGATCTTGAAAAATAGATCTTGAAAATAGCAGAATTTTGGCCTAAGTGAGGAACTGTGCATAAATTAGTCTCCTTACTGCAGATTAAAAGAGTAAAAGTAAAAATATTTGTAGGTTTTTTAAACTTTTAAATTGGTAATGTCTGTGAGGGAGAGGAGTGCACGCATTTTAAAAAAGCATACAATGTATGAAATTTTCACACTAGCAAGCCTTCTATGTTACTTAATAAAAGATGATACAGGATTCCATATTGAATGAGGTTCACCAATCTTGTATGAGATCATGATAGTAATTTTTTTCTTACTATAAATCTTCTCCTTTCCAAATGCTGTAGCTAAGTCCTCCACAGAGTTGTAAGATGTAATTTTAACATGAAACTATTTGAAGTTCCTAATTTGAAAAATCTGGAAGAGGTGAAAGACATTAAAGGTTTTAAAGGTTGTTTGGAGGTTTTGGGTAGGTCAGTTGGGAAAAAGTTATTAAACTGCTATTTTGGGCTAATTCTCAGTTGTCTTTTACATCATATTGTCACATGTGCTTCATGATAAAAAGCAAGAGACATATAAGTGCCATCAAGTCGAGTTCAAAAATATTTACAAGCAATATTTACACTGGAGTGTACAGCTGAAGGAAGCTCAATACAACTGTGAACAAGTCTCCTATCTCTATCTGCAAGAGCCGTTAGCAAGGTGTGTGTTACATGAGACCTTTGTTTATTTGGGACACGCTGTAAAAAGCAAGGACAAAAGTCAAGTGGCTCTAGTCAGCCAGAAAATGGGATTACCTGTTAAAACTATACTTTTTTTGGTTATTGCTTTCACAGTCCTTTGTTTCTTATTTGAAAGAAGGCAGCAGCAGTTGCTCATGGCTTTAGTTTCTACTTGCACTGTTTCTGCTTGCTGGTAGCATATTACAGTTTGTAGCAGTCCAGAAAACCTAAAAGTCTAACTATGGGTGACTCTCCAGTCCTTCATATATTGTCATCAGCAATACATGCTCAGGTCTGTTGTGTTGGGGAGGCTTTATTTCTGACGGTTTTTGTTGGTCGTTTGTTTGTTTGTTTATGGGATAATACCAGTCTTGTTTCTCCTTTCTCAGTTTAACATGGCAGTCAGGGAGCTCTACTTTCACCTCCCCAGAATACTACAAAATGGAGTCTCTTGCACCCAGCAAAGGAGGATGTGTCACTGCCTTGGCAGCAAAGTCAATGGGAAATTTTACACTGGCTCCATCAAGGTCTGGATCCCATGTCTTAACCAATCTGCATTCTTCCTCTGTGTAGGTTCTTAAATATCCTTGACAGCATTGCATGGTAGCGAGCAAAGCCCTCAAGTAGCATTTAAAAGTACTAAGATTTGATTATATTTTGTTCAGTGAAAACTATGCACCCTTCTTACAACTCAAATGCGAGTTAATGTCACTTCACGGAAAAAGAAGGAAATCAGATCATTCGAATTACATGATTGTTGATGGATTAATTTGTGACAGAAGAAAGTGAAAGTAAGGTGGTGACAAGGGGATTAGTTAACAAGATGCAGTAAGAATGCTAGGAGAGCTGCACTTGCTTTACAAATACACTAGACTTTTTGAAGATATTGCTAGCATGACAGATAAAGGGAATGTAGCTGCATTATATATTTAAATTTTCCAAAGGCATTGGAAAAGATACTGCAAAAATGGCTTATTTTGAAAATAAAAGCCCATGTGATGAAGAGAAAGCTGCAAAATGAATTAAAATGTAAGAAGAAAGGAGGGGGAGGAAAGGAATAATGAATATAATACACTTAAAATGGAAGGTATTCTCCTGAGAAGTATCACAGAGCTCTGCAGGCTTAAACCAGGGTATCTGAACCTTGTTATTTAATCTATATAATGCTTTTCTTATAGACTCTTATTTGACTGAATTGATGAAAATACTTTATGGGATGCAGACGTAAATTTTTTTACCTTATTTATAGTATTTATACTATACTCAAAATATGAAGCTTCTTCCTTGATATCACAGAGATGGAAGAAGAGATTAGCTATAGCCTTTTCTCTACAAAGCCCACATGCTTCAATGTTATAGAAATCCTTTCCCACTCCTCACAGGGAAATTATTTTTCTGTAGTACCTCTTCTATGGCTCTTCTTCCACTGAACACCTGGAACCTCTAGAAAAGAAGTACCTAGTGGAGTCTGTAACCCAGAGGTGTTTCTTTTCAAATAGTTTCTCTTTTCAGCCTTTATGAATCATTGGCTCACTACCTTAATGAGCTACTGTGTTATTAGATATCCATGTACAGACTTCACATGATCCCATTACCTGCAATTTTATGACTGCACTTGTAGAATGTGAGAAGCACCAATATCCCATTCTTTATGGACAGAGGAAAAGAGACAGAGAGAAACTTAAATGTTTGTCCCCTTAAAATTAACAACGGGGTGTATTGCAAAATTTAAGACACACATAATCAAATCCCCAGTCATTAACCCTCCTTGAGACCCGTGAACCTAAACTCAGTTTGTCCTTTTGCAAAGAAAATGACAGGAAGAGCACAGTGCAAATTGAAGTCTAAAGCGTTCACACAGAGGTAGGCCTGCATTCAAGCTCTGCTGCTGCTGGAACTAGACCAAGAATTTTCCTCATAGCTCTGCCAGTTTCCATGTGAATACCTTTATTACAAAACACTTGAAGTGTAAATTTATCTTATTGGTGTTACTCTGTGCTTTATAAATGATGTAATAAGAAAAAAAGGGAGTGTCTCTTTCTTCTAGCACTATCCACCTATCACATGGATGTACTTGTGTTAGATCACTGCCATGACAAAGGCAGAACAGGGATCTGAATCCAGTTTTTCCCACCCCAAGGAAAGTGATATTAGCATTTACTCAGTCCTGTGTTGACACAAATAAAGAAAAAAATGTTTTCAAGAGACCTGTGTTTCAGATTCATGTTTCATTAACCCCAGTTCTGAGCAATGTGTCTCTTCTGGGCAAGCGTCCAACTGTCCATATCCTCCTACGTGGCTATGGACAGTGATACAGAGGATAGTACTTAAGAACCATCTAAAGCCTATTTTGAAGAACACAGGATCCATCAGGGCCGAGACATTTACCAAAATATACGTGTTGAAAAAATGGGGAAACTAAATCCATTGCTCCTAAGTTCATAGTCTGTGTATAAAACATTCTTCTGCTAATACAGAGAGCATGCTATGGTATTTCTTATCATTAGCCACAATGCAATTTGGCTCCTGCCACATGAAAGTTTTGGTATTTTACCATCTTTTCACATTTGTTAGGTAATTTTGTCTCCTTTCTAGCCACAATTTTGAAGAAAATGCTGAAATTTGTTGAGGAATATAGTAAAGTTTTTTGGTTTTGTGGTGGCACTTGCAGAGAAGTAACATTTGGAGAGACTAAAATTTCAGAGGACACTGAATCAGGTTAAATGTGGTTTCCTAAGAGGGCTGGAACTTGCGGCCTGAATGCCATCTTCTCCTTCTAAGCCATGTTGCTTTAAGTGAGTTTAGCAGAGGTGATTAAATTGTCTGGGCCCTGATCCAATAGAAAAACTCTAGTGACTTGAACAAAGCCATGGCAGACATTACATAAATAAGATAAACAGCCACTGCATCAAGGATGTTCTTGCCGGCCCACTTCAGGATAAAATATTCAGCACGTCTCAAAATTAAACCGCTTAATTTTTCTCAAATCAAATACTTCATGCAGATACTAAGAAATTTCTTGGAAGGCAAATGGTGCCAAAAGTAAATTTTTAATATGTCCAGTATCAAGATTTACTGCTTGCTTAGGGAATGTGGACTTCAGTTCTTTTCCAACATGAATCATATAGCCTCCTTTTTTTTTTGATAGCCAGGCATTTGCAAATTATGGAAGTACTTTGGCTCAGAAATGATGAAGAGAGAATTTGATATGAAAGACTGCAACTTACAATATATTTTGGATTTTTTTTTTGTTTTACAATTCAGACAGGATATGCTGTTACTTTGGGTTCTTAAAAAATTCTGAGATTTAGCTTTAAAATTCATTAATTGAAGCACATAGGACACATGAAGGCATTCTTAAATTTGTACTCCATCTCCAAATAAATGTGCCTGTAGTTGAGAGAGAGAGAAAACATACATGTGGTCCGCAGCGAGCTTCTGACATATCTTCAAACAGTTGTTTACTGTGACCATTAGTGGTTGGAAGCCATGGTTCTACTCTGGTATGCACAACTACATTAAAACCAACAATATTCATTTGGCCCTGAATTAAAGAGGAAAATAAACTGTGCAAAAACCCAACAGCAATTGGAAGGGAAAACATCAGGAAATGAATGAAAATAAATTATAGAGACAATAGGATAATTCAGAAGACATTTCTGATGTGCCCTGCTCTCCTTGAATTTCCTGATCTGTCTTCAAGGTCATTTGTGCATAATGTCAATGGATTGTGCTTGCTTTAATGAAGGTCATCGTGCCCATCAGCATGATTTAAGGAACAGTCACAACATCAAACTGCAAACTAAAGAAGGAAAATGTTGTTGTCCATCACGTCTGCCTAGAAATTCAGAAGGAGCAGAAATATCAAGACTCAAAACCCAGCCAGCAGAAAAAACAAAGGTCCAGCTATATGTCTATTGGATGGCACACAGTGTATTTAGATTCATTCATTGTTTCTCTCTCTTTCCAGCTCCAGAAATCCTCAAGGAGCCATGATTTCTCTGAACCTGTTCTACTGCGCACTGAGGGTCAGTAATATAGCACAGACTTTGCACAGATCATCAGAAATCTACTGAGGGAAAATTGAAAACTTGAGGGAAGGCAGGATAAACCCTCAGAGGAATAATTGGCAGGAAACTGTCCACCCAGAGACTTTCCCATTAGAGACTCAATGATAAAAGAATAAAAAAAAAGCCAGTGTTGGGTGTGGAGTTTTTTTCCTATTCTGGATTACTAGCTCTGTATTTGATGCTCCTGGCCTTGACATGTATTTTAATTGCCTTGTTATAGTCCACTGGCGTTTTAGGATTGAGATCCCAGATATCAGGTCAATCAAGGCTCTTTGGTAACAAGATGCAAATGTGCACCACACGGCAGAAGGTATATAGGTGTATCAGTTTCATCAGCTTTTATTTTGGAATGTGGAGAGTATATTAGGTATGGAATAGCTTTGTTGTTCATAAAAAATTAAGTACTGAATAGCAAAGGAAATAGGATTGGCCAATTTTAACATGAGTATAGATGCAAAATTGTTGATGCTGGCTTATTGCTACAGGGAGGTGTTAGCTGTCAGATCCTATTGATTTCAGCTTAGATGTCTTAATTAGTCAATCCTATCGATTTCGATGAGGATGTCATGAAAAGTAATTACTCTACATTCAGCATAGTAATTTTTCTATTTTAGCATCTTTTCTCCTTCAAAAATCAGACTTCTTAAATTGCTAATAGCACTAATACCAAGAAGGCAGCCAGATTATTTGGTGTAAGAATCAAAACTAGACTCCCAAGACCACTTATCATCATTTTGACAGTTTTTGAAACAGACCACCAGAGCTACACTCAAAACTGTCAAAAAAAGTTGTGTTTCAATACTGCTTCTTCCCCAAGGTCTGATTACAGTTTGGTGTTCTTAACTTACTTATTGAATTTTCCCTCAAGTAGTCTTTGTGCCTGAAAATTGTTGAGCTGTTCCATCGTATTAGCAAGAAGTGCTTGTTCTAGCAGAGTACAGCAGGGACAACAAAGCTCAACCAGTGCTATGTCACCTCATTCATTTTTCCACACTTCTCACTTATTTATTTCATGTCTGACATCTTCTCTATGTCTTTGTATGATCAAAGTCAGAAAAGCTAGTTTTTGGTGCACTGACTATGGATCAAAGAGTATTTTTATCAAAAAAGATTGCATTTGGCTAAAATCAATGTACATATTTTATAACACATTTCAGTTTGGTCTCAAGTGTTGTTTGGGTCATGCTTTAATTTAAAATTAATCACATTTTACAGACAAAAGACCACAAGCAAAAGACTTAATTCGTAGAATAATACTAACCACACTAGAATGTGAATATATTTATACAAACTGCAAGAAAAGTTCTCCAGAACAAGGACAGCAGGAAAATTGTCTTCTGCTGCTTTTATTTAGATAATAAATAAATAAATACACATATACTCATATAAATAAATACAATAAAGCCAGCAATCTTCATGAAAAGCACCAAGGATCTTCAGGAAGTATTTTTAACATACCGAAGTAGAGCAAAAAAGTTTGATGATACAATGGCCCTATCCATGTGATTCTGACTGTCTTCCCAAGTAAGGTTAACACAAAGTTTTAGTTTTCCTCTTTTACTGAGCCTGTCCCAATGCATTCCAATTAAGGCTGGTTGTCTATCAGCAGTTTTCCAGTGTGATTACCAAAAGCAGGTCCTGAATTTTAAGAGCTGAGTATATTATTTTAGGGGCTGGGAATACTACTTTTGGAAGAACTGCACAGAGATATGAACATGTTTATGAACTAAAAGAAGAAACCTGAAGTAATGACATTTGACAACAAAAACCAGAGTCCATAGTTCAACAGTTTCTTGCCCATTACTAAACAGATTTCTCCCCTCGTAATGTTGAGATTGGGGAAAGTAAGAGAATATAAAATGGGCAGAGAAAAACAGAGAAAATGTTTCTTGACGGATTGGCTCACTGCAATAGCCTATTCTCTGCATGGATATGAGGTTCCTTGGTTGTTGTCTCACCAGTCCTTGAAGCATCATTGAAATAAAAACTCATCACCTGCTATTAGTCCAGAAGTAGCACTGGTGAGGTGCAAGGCTACTTCACACACCCTTCTTGCAGTGTTACCTGCTTGTTTTGAGAAGTAAAGGATGAAAGAGACTAAAGAGATCCCCTGCAGCTTATATCTAGGACATTGTGATCTTGTGCACATGCCCCTCTTTCACAGAAAAATAATGTAATTTTTCAAGTAATTTGTACAACAGAATGAGTTGAAGACAGTTCATGGACTAATTTCCAACACAAGAAGAGAAAACACTGTATTAAAACCTTCTTCATTTAGATTGGATTCTGGTAGTTTAAGAGGATAATACTTGGTTCACATAATGGTACTGAATGCATATCAAGATTCTAGGAATCATGAAGTCTACAATACCTGCAAAGACAATGAACATTCTGTAAAACCTGTTGGATTGGTTTTATACCAGGAGTGATTGTCTGACTATATAAACCTGTGCCCCATCTGCTATAATAAATAGTGGTTTATTGTAGAACTGAGATTGATTTCTTAAAGCATAAATTTTTATAAAGTCACTTTTAAAGCATCATTTATTTCAATGTTTTAATATTATGTTATGTAATTGTATTCCCATTTTATTATAAATCAGCAATTTCCTGGCGTGGCATATTCTACTTGCTCCAATATGTATATTTTCCTCTTGAAATTAGGTGGCTTTTGTTTTTCAGACCTTCTGAGCACCTATTGCCTGCTGGGATGGGCAGGAATGGAAGTACCATTTCCTCAGCACCTCAGAAATTAAAGAAAAATATCAAGGAAACAAACAAATAAAAAACAACCCCAAGAATATCTATAGGAATTCAGTTCTGAGAGAAATTTAAAGGAACTGGTGTTTTGTCTGGGATTTCACAAATTGATAATGTATACTTTATTTTGTGACACTTTCTCTGAAGGTCATTTTTGAATCTTGCTGTATTTTTACTCTATTGCTGTTTCAGCTTTTTCTTCTGTGAGGTGTCAAATCTGCCCCTTTCTCTTTGTGCCTTAAATGTTTCGATTTGACCCCAAAGTCTAAGTTGTGGAAACTGACTAGGAAGTTCAATGATACCATAAAGCAATCCTTGGCGAACTTTGCGACTTTAATTTTAAAAACTTTTTTTATCTATTTTTTATTCAGCTGTACAAATTAAGTGCAGTGTGGTCACTTAGATCTTCACAGATATTGTGACTACTGTATTTGTAGCGTGCAAGATCTAATAACCGAGAGGATTTTTTACATTTCAATATACCCCCCTGAATACCAAGAGTAGTGTTTTATATCTTTGTCTGCAAAGAAAAGTGTTATAGGAATGAAAGATCTCATACTGCAAAATGACTAGGCCAGAAGGAGGTTTCTTTGTATTACCTCCTGAGTTCCTTCCAGATGATGCTCACAAATTTGAGTTTAGTTCAATGTGTAAAGTAAGGTGATATTCTAGAGCGTGCTACACTTTTACGATTTTGGTGGCGAAAAAATAGTGTCTTTAGGTGGCATATTAAGCTAGAGTTTCTGTGGAAGAAGGAAGACACATTCATCTTACTATGGATATCTAAGTTAGTGTATACGTAAGATGTAAAATGATACTGCAAGAGGCAGTTTCTTCATAAAACTGATGAAACAGCTGGAATAATTCAATGTTTATTATATAATTGACAGAGAACCAAGAAATTGAATCTGCTAAGAATTCCTGAAACACTGTGCCAGTCTTTATGTGCATGCAGCAGTTGATCAATGTAATATAAAAATATATACATACATAACTCATATGTGTATTTACCATAATCTCATGCTTTATTAAAATAAGCTTACAAATATACATTTTTAAAATAAATAAATGTCTTAAAATTTTGCAACAGAATCTTTCCTGTCAAAAAATATAAATCTGCAGGATCTGAATACCAATGTACATCACAGCTCGATTTTTTCTAGCAATCTCAAATTTTTACTTCTCTTTTGCTTTTGTCACAATAAAGTGAATTGGAGCTGTAGGTTATTTTGTGCGCTGATGTGCATGAGCGTTATGTGTTAGAAATATGGCATCTCAATTTCTTATTCATCTCCTCTACAAACCTCTGGCCCATGGAGTTCTTGTGAAACTTTCGGATGGCAACAGAATAAAAAAATAGATTATCCATCTGACATCTTAACATGAATAAGTCAAAGATCAAAAGCAGCAAATTTTAAAATCTCCATATTATCTTTGGTCAGAAAGATATTATGAAAATGGGGACTGTCAGAGGGAGCTTCAGGTTAATGAGCAAAGTTAGAGAAAAATAATGTAGAACTGTAGGCAGGGGCTGTATGCATCCCACAGGCCCTGGACTTTCCTAATCGTTACAGTTCCATCAGTTTCATACAATATTTAGGAATATATTATAGAAAGTTTGAAGTAGGCTATGCCTTGCATAAGAGCTCTTCTGGGTGCTGGGCTGCAGCACAGTCTGACACTCCACGGACGCTGCACTCCAGAGCCCTCCCTGCCTGTGGGACCCCCAGAGATGCTGGCCAGCAAGGCAGGCACCCGGGGAGCATGCTGAGTCCCAGAGATGAAAAGTGGCCATCACACAGAGGTGAGATGGGAGACAAATGTGTTTACAGAAAAAATATCCTGCTGTCATGAGCAATTCCTCTTTTTCCTCAGGGAAAATTTGTTTTAGTCTTACTACCATAGGTTACAAAGATAATAAATACAGATTTCTTCCTCTCCTCTGCTCCCATTTTCATATCACCAAGAAACATGAGAACTGTTTTCTTACTCATCCTTTCAACTGTGCTAAAATTCACTTGTTCATTTCCATTTATCATTCTTTGCCTTTTACTGAGAGAAAAAAAGAAACCAAACCTGTTTATTACCTTCACCCTTATAACTTTTGACTTACTTAATAGACTAAAAAGTTTTTTTGGATGACCAAATATATTTCAACTTTCCTTTCCCAGTGTTTTGTTAGCATGCTCAGCAGTGCTCTGGTATATAAAGCTTTGATTCATCAGATCACTCAATCCCAGGTTTAAATCTTTTTGAAACACACAATTAGGTGGGTGTTCTACTGAGGCAGTCCTTCAAGATGTGATTTTCTTTTATGAAAGTGATGTGAGTTATAATAAAATGAAGGGATCATCGAACTCATTCAAAATTGCTCATTTAATTTCTGTGAGGTTTTTTTCCTGTACTGTGCCTGGTAAGATTAATATACCTGTAAGTCTCAATATAATTTTATACAGTTTATTCAAAAGAAAAACATGTATTTTGTCTTTGTAAGTTGTGTAAGACCTAATACAAAGGACAACAGATTCTCATGGTTATAGTTCAAGAATCCTAATGTTAAAGTGTTAAACTGATTGACCTCAATGTGTCTATTTTGCAGTTAATGTAATCTTTACTTCACCTTGATCACCTCTCTGAGCACCACATGCAAACTAAGGTTGTTCATTCATTTAGCATGTGTGGCCAGATGATTTCCTGACCTCCATCCTCTAGAGGAGGAATAAACAATCTGGCCTGTGCTGTTCCCCAAGGCATGTCCAGCTCCTATAAACCCCTGGAGGGTCAGATGAATTTCTTCTGGAGCTCAGTCTCATATTGAAACCCATAGGCTCACTCTGAACTTCACACTGAAGCTGGCAGAATGAGTGAGGCCAAATACAGTATCGCATACATCTAGCTCTATTTCATGGTACTTTGAAGGTCTGGATAGAAATAAAAGTGTTTCCCACTCACAGAGAATGCGAACAAGCCTGTAAGGCTCAGGAGATCACAGTAAGTTATTGGTAGTGAGTGGTCTTAGTTTGCCAGTGTATCAGCCCTGGAGACAAACTAGCTCCAGACAATACCTTCTCCTGATGCATTTGTGATTGCAACAAGCAACAGAATCACAGCAGTGCTCTCCTTCCACTGAGCACTTGCTCCTTCAGCTTTTTCACAGACAATTTAGCCTCATATGTCATATCAGTGCCCTGACTCCTCTTTATACACTAAATAGAGGAATTACACAAATAATGAAACACACATAAAAATTCCCAACCAAGCAAAGAAAAACCCAGAGAAAGCCTCATCCTATTCAAAACTAAATCCAGAATTTCTCAGTGCCCATGAAGCTTCAAGTCAGATATTGAATAGGGTTTCATATGTCCAATAAGTCTTTCCTCTAATGGCTAAAATTTGACCTTCCTTTCTGAAGAAAGTATAGGGAAAGATGTCAGGACATTAGGAAAATGCTTTTTCAGTTAGTCCCTTCTGCCTAATTATTTCAACAAATGTCCCCTTAGTGCTTCTGGACAATCACTGGATGACATCTGCCATCTCCCTGCACTCTGAGGTTTTAAAGGCTAGTTTAGCTGTACTGCATTTTATTACCATTTGGGAGACCAATACAAACCTACACTCTGGAAAAAGATAAATAAGTACTGGAAAAAAAAAGGATCTGTGCCAAACATCTTGTTTGGAGGGAAAAAAGATGTTCTTTCAGTCAGTAAATACTTACTGGAAATACAGCCCCACCAGTCAACTGAATATTTGTTGGAGTGATTCTGGCAGGGATCCTTTAAATCACCTTCCTGTTCCTTTGTTACCTCATCTTTCAAGTATTCTGGTGTTTAGTAGATAGTTATGAAGAAGATCATATACAGTTGTCTGCTATTTTTTTCTATTACTAGCATGAACCAGGACATGTGAACAAGCAAATGACTGGAGAATATTGTTCCCAGTTTGTGCTAGGTTCTGGCTTCTGCCCATTTGCTTCAGCACCTTGAAGTATTTCATAGTTTTGTTTCTTGAAAAAATAAGCTGCAGTACGATACTTATCCAAGCACACTTGCCTAGCAAATTCAATCAGCAGAATTCGCTCTGCAGGCACTTGTTTGTTTTTTGGTCGTGGTGGTCAATTACACAGTGACAATTGTCAGGACACTGGAACAAGACTGAGTTCCCTAACAGGCAGGTCAGATGATATTTCAGCTGGTAAGTAGTAGAAGCTCAATTAGTACATGAATCATTTAAAACCAAATTGAACGGAACAGTCAATAACATTCTTTTGGGAGTAATCTTGCTCTTGCAGAAGGATCTGTCTACTTAGCAAAGCAGCCTCAGGGCTGCTCTAACCTTTGCCTGAGGGCTGGTCCACACTCAGCAGTCCAGAAGAAGGGGAGGGTTAGGTAACAGTTCTTCTTGTCGTGCATTCCCACCCTCCATCCCCAAACTCAGTCATACGCTTAATCATCACCTGGCACTATCAGCACTTTTCTCCTTAGACACTTCTTCACTATCCAACAGCTTAAATCAAAAGCCATGGGAACATGAAACCAAGATCATTCATTTTACCATAATTGCAAACCCTTACTTTTCTTTCTATTATTTTATTATTTTTATTGCAACTTCTGAGCTTGCAGAACAAGTGCAGCTGGGATGTTAACAGCAAGCTGAGAACATTCACAGCCATCAGACTTAGGCATGTACTTCCTGCTTCTAAGCATGATGAAACCCCATACATCCTTAAGTCTCACAAATTTCACCACACTATTTCTAGGTAAAATTATTGCTGTCCTCACATGTTTCATTCTATATCAGGTTGACTCTAGATTAATGTAGCAGTTAGATCATATGCAGTTATACTTATTTTTAGAATTTACTTACTTGCTCCACCATATCTGCATGCATAGGATAATTAAAAAATCAGACTCGGGGAAGTGGCAAAGAATCCTCCTAAGACAGCACTGAAAACTAGGTCTACGAAGGAATCCAACACAAGTACATGCCTGTGCTGCACAGTGCAGCATAGGTGAAGAATACCAAGTTAGCACAGACATACCTGAAAATGCAAATGTGGTCCTAAAAGCAATTTAGCTGTATCAGTGCATTATATCTTTGAGATTATGTTGTATTGACACAGGTATCATGCCTGCAGTATGACAGCCAGCATGCCAGTGAGACCCCAGAGGTGGTTCAGAGGCCACAGTATCATCCTGCAGCATGTAGAAATTGCTGAGCAGTGATTGTTCAGCATCTTCAAGTTTTGGAATGGGACTTCTATAGGCTGTTTTTTGCCTGTTCTCCAACATCAGACTATGTACAGGGAAAACATTTTTTACAATGAGGATGGTGAGACTCTGGACTCAGGTTCCTCAGAGAGGCTGTAGATGACTCATACCAGGAAATAATCAAGGTCACGCTGCGTGGGGCTCTGGGCAACCTGATCTACTGGAAGTTGTCCCTGCTCATTACTGGACCAAATGACCTTTAAAGGTCTCTTCCAACCAAAACCATTATATAATTCTATGACCAAAGAGGAGCTGAGGTGCTAATTGCTATCCTCAAAATTCTTCTCTGTCTAACACCATGGTCCTATGAAAAAGCTCCTAAATTTTTACTTGTATATGCAGCCAGAAGCATCTTAGCCTCAATGGCTCTGAACTCAAACAAATTTCCAAAAAAGCGAAAAGGGATGAAGAAGAAGGAAACCACCTGTTCTGCATTTTAGTAGCCAGCTCAGTGGTTACCACACATGTGAATTCCCACATGAGATATTCCTGCACTAGGAATGTTTAACTTCCCAGATCACTGGCCACCTGTCAAATTCTCATTCTTGATTTAAGTTATCTGTCCTTACCATACTTGGAGACATACTTTAAATCATAACCATGGCGGTTTAGTAAACTGAACTATGAGATCTCTGAGTTATGCAGTAGTAAAGGAAGGTTTCATGCTTGTTTCTCAATAGGTATCTGCTCAAAGACACTGTCTCCATTCAGGGTGCATCCTTCTCCAGCACTGGGTGTTTGAGATATGTCAGTCCCTTGTGTTAGAGAGAGATTCTGCAGATACAAAATTGGGCTAAGGCTTCGACAAGGGAAAATATATCACTGCTACTATAAAGATCTCAACTTACTCTTTTCAGTGATTTATATACTGCTAGTATATAAACCTTTTTGTCCCTATATGAACTGTAAATGGTAGCCACATTTTTTTCAGATATGACAGACTCATGTAATAGGTTATTTTTTTCCATTAGAACACATGCCATTAAATCCATTATCCTTTCTAGTTTCTCTGTCAGGGCAATCAGTCTCTTTGCTTTGCTACAGTTAATGCCACTATTAATTAATCTTATCCTTAATTCATAACTCATATATTTTTTAAAGTAAATGTACAGCTTGTAATGAGCTGGACTGACAGATTCTGAGATCAAAGACACAGATCCTCAGAGATACATGCACACTTAATTACTATTTAGGTAGCCAGCTTCCATTGATTTCTGTAGTAGTTAGGTGACAAACTATCTTTGAAGATCGGTGCCAAAGTTTAGATTCATGTGTTAGTTATAGCCCAAAGTTCCCATCACTAGATCCATTTCAAGGGGGGCTGTGTCAAAAGATGTTAGAACACAGCGCAGGCTCCCATAGTGCATTCAGTCTCCAACCTTGCTGCAAAGGTGAGAGCAACTGAGTGGGCACAGCTTTGTGATTGGATAAAAGTTTCTACCCAGTTGATGGCCAAACATTCAGTTCAAGCAGTACTTCTCACATAAACCATAGGCTCATTAAGGTAGGAATAGACCTCCAAGATCATTAAGTACAGCCTTTGACAAAACACCACCATGCCCACTAAATCATACAGCAAAGTGCCATTTCTACTTGCATTTTGAACACCTCCAGGAAGGGTGACTCTACCACTTCCCTGGGTAGCCTGGGGAGCTCCCTGGGGAGCCTGTTTCAGTACTTAACCTCTCTTTCAGTGAAGAAATTTTTCCTAATGCCCAACCTGAACCTCACCTTGAGCACCTTGAGGCCATTCCCCTTGTCCTATCATTAGTTGCATGGTGAAGAGGCCAACCCTTACCTCACCACAACTTCCTTCTCTTGTCCAGGCTTAACAATCCCAGCTCCTTCATCCACTCCTCAGAAGACTTATGTTCCAGACCCTTCACCAGCTCCACTGCCCTTCTCTGGACACGCTCCAGCACCTCAATGTCTTTCTTGTAGTGACGGGCCCAAAACTAAGCACAGGACCACAAGTGTGGCTACACCAGTGCTAGAGTGCATGGTGATGATCACTGCCCTAGTCCTGCTGGCCACACTATTTCTGATCCAGGCCAGGATGCCATTGGCCACCTTGGCCACCTGGGCACATTGCTGGCTCATGTTCATCCAGCTTTTGACCAGCACCCCTAGGTGTGGATGGAAAGAGCTACATGTTTCCTTCAAAACCAATGTCCAAGGATTAAAATCACAACTTTCCATCTGTGACTAATTTTATATTTAAAATAATGAGGATTTAGGGGACTCATTGCAATTCATAGAGGACACTTAGCTCAGGCTAAACTTGTCTTCTCACATTATTTCCTGTGGATGGGAGAAAACATCCATTCTGCTGAAAGTGGTTGGGTTTCTTTTACAACTGTGGCTGAAGCAGCAGTAATTGGTATGATGAGCTGCAGCACTGCAGTGTTTTCTGTTCCACAGGGTGGCACGCAGTGCACACTGCCTATCCCTACGTCGTACACCATGTCACAGTGTGCTCGTCTTTAAGCCTACCAGCAACTCCAATGAAGTCAGCCATGATTTTGAAGATAAGCATTGCTCAAGTGCTCTGTTGGATCAGGTCAGAGTGCGAAGTGGTTTTTTTAGATTCTATCTCAAATGTTTTACCCTGAAGAGCTCTACCTTATGTTCTGAAGGCAGGTACTTTTAGGTTACTCTAGGTTATAACAGTAAGTGATACCCAAATACTCTTAATTTCTAGGACTCCTATTATCTTTCCTCAAGTTGATTTGCTCATACAACAAAGGGTGACCAAACTGTAAGGTAGGCTTGCTATGGCCTTTAGTAAAATTTTCCTTTCAATAATACTATAATGCTTTGCTTCGTGTCATAATATTGCACTGTAATATTTTTCATATAAAGAAACAAAATGCCCAATGCATGGATAATAATCATTCCAATGTCGTGGCAGCTCCTTTAAAGGAGCTACCTTTATTCCACAGAAAAAGAAGTAGAAAGTAACTCTCCTCCAGTTACAGTGATGTAGCCCTACAGACATGCTGGAGCAGGCACTCTGCTGCTCCCTAACATTAGGGGTCACCTGTGCCACTTAGCCTCATTACCAGGGAGGCCATGAGTCACGTGGGACTGACCGAGCACTCTCAGTGGTATTCCTCATCATCTGAAATGAAAGAATATTAAAGGAGCTCGACATTTTAACTTCAAAGGTCAACAAATAACTCTCAGTGTCTCCATATATAAAGCAAATGACAGTAGACAACAGGCACAGCTTTGGCCCTGCAGTGGTGGTAGTTTAAAACAAAGTGACAGGAAATAATGAGGTTTAAATTGGTGAGTTGGTTTGTGTGTACTGAGGATTAACCTGTAGTACACAGTGCACCCAAATCACAGAACTTCAGAGATGAGCCACTTTAAAGCATTGTAGCACACGCTCTGACTGCAATGATGCCTCATTTGCAGAAATACTGGTATACCTCATTATTCTCCCACAGTCACATCATGAACTTAGACTAAAATCTTAAACTACCTTGCAATAAAATCAAGTGGTATTAGAAGATAAACACAGACAAAAACTATTTGAATAAGGTGCGTGATAGAGAAAGTGAGATGCATCTGCTAAGATGAGGTTTAAGTGTTATATTTTTACTAATATGTCAACAGCAGTATTTATGAATGAAATGAAGCACAAAGAGCCAAAGGATGACTTACACATGTGTGCTTTTCAAACAAAAGAATGGGATGAAATAACTGTGCTGTTTGTATGCTTCCAAACACTCCCCATAACAATCCAGATGTGGCTTTCACAGAGAAAATGAGTGGCAGCACACAGACCTTTGTGTCGCCATATGTCTCCCTGTGACGTGAGGAACGACCACGCAGTCACTAACATGTTCAGAGGTCATACACAGTAGGTAGTGAATTCAGCAGCAGTGAGTAACAGAAATGACAGGATGCTCTGCATCCTTCTAAATCTGCTGCTGTTTTCTCTTGCCTTTTCTAGATATTCTAGTAGGCAGAGGGGGTTGCTCCAGGAAATTCAGCCTGAGTTCACATGAAATGGGGCTGGCAGTGTGGCAACACTAAGCTTGATGGGTTCAAGGATTCTCAGGCACAGGATTCAATATAAATTAAGCTGTAAATAAATAAGGACTCTTACTCTGGGAAAGATAAGATTCAGTTGAGAGAGAGGACAGGGCAATGCAATTAATAGTTATTACACTAAAGAACCTTTATCACCAGCAAACTATATTATTAGGGTTGAAGACAGTAATTTGAGGAAATAGTTCTATTCACATGCTTTAGTTGAAGTAGGTTCCATGAGTCTATTTATTGTGCTGCAGAAGGTATATTCTTTGTATCTGAGAGTTTCCACAGCTTTGGCTTTTTATCGACCTTTTTATGTCTTCATTCACTGCCCCCATCCCCCTTTAGCAAGCAGAACACAAAGATGACATCTGACATATCACAGTCAATTTCAAGCATTTAAAATCTGAAAAGAGCACTCAAAATACCAGAAAGATTGACTTGTATAAAAAATCAATAAGCTGAATTATTTCCAATTCAAAATAATAATCCACCTTATTTTTCTGCATGTAAGCTTCATTGTTTGAGGAGGTTCTCTGTTAACTATGGTGCCTTCAAGCTTGCTTTGACCATGACAAAAAAAGATTCCCTTTCACATATTGATATACCTCCAGAAGCTGAAGCATTGCAAAAGGCGATAGCACTGTGTGAGTTTCTTGACTAAATGCCCTTCTGTGCTCATCAAGCCTTCTTGCATCTATCCTCTCTAATTGGGTACCCTTGAGACTAACAGCACTATATTTTTAAAGGGATTTTTCCCCCGCTACTACCTCTATCTTCAAAGTGCAAATTTCTCCTTAAGTAGGTGTCTCCTTCTATAAGTCAAAAGCTGAAAGCTCCAACGGTGCCTTCCTCATGAACAGGGAGATGGGGATTCCTCTCCTGCCCTCCAGAAGGACTCCATCCCTCTTTTCATTCTCAAATTATTTATTGGTTAATGAGCAGCACCTCAGGCTGTCAATCTCTGAAGAGGCAGCACAGTGTCACAAGGATGGAATATCTGCCTCTATGTATTTAATCACACAATGCAATTTTAATCAACCTCCAAAAAAGCCCACATTAAAATAGAGGACAGATCGTGCTACAGTTAAATTGTGATTTTGGTGTTGAGATAAAAAATGGATATTAATGTTCACATTGCAAAAGAAAAGCATACCTCTCAGTACGTAAATTAAATATATAAAGTTTGTTATTTATAGTACATCTGTCTGCATATTTTAGAGTATTGTTCCATTTTATTACATTTCTGATCAAGACTAATGCTCATTAAAAATCTAATATGACAATGAAAAATTTTATATGGAAAATTCTTGTCCTCTATTACAATTGCTATCTGCTCCACTTTTTTGGAAACCACAGTAAATTAGACTTGGGCCACGGTAATCTTAATTATATCTTGAAATAGATGATGTTGGAAATATATTGAATAAACTCTTTTGGTGAGATTGCCTTTGCCTCTTAATTCAAACTCTGTGTTCATATGCTTACATTATTTAAATTACAAAAGGCAGGCATCTGAAAAATGAAATGCTTTGTTGGGCAGTCATATTCATGAAAATCCATTCAATTGTGAGGAGGTCAAAAAAACAGGGGAGAAAAAAACTGCTTGCTGATCAAAACGTAACATAAGCCTCATCATTTCATTTAAGCAGCAAAATGCATAGACTAAAAAAAGACAATTCAACATGATCTCAAAACTGTGTTCTATGAATTCGTCATGATTTTAGCTAGAGAGCAGTTGCAACCCAACCTATTTACTTGCTTTATTTGAACAAGACAGGAAATAGGGGCCATTCTAATGGGTGACAGAAGCACTCTGCATATCGAGTGGCTGATGTGAAAGTGACAAATGAGAGCCTCACCAGATCCAACACTTTGGTTTTTGCTCCAAAGTTGTATCAAAGTGAAATGTTGACTCTGAATGCAACTACAAACCTGACCAAAGTTTTATCTTGTCTCAGTTGGCCTTGTGAGAAGCATGAAACAGAGCATGGCATAGCAGGTGGTACAACTGGCAAGTTCAGCTGTGTCACATGCCACGAGGCGGGATGATAAAAGGGGATTGGTGGCAGTAAGAACTGCCATGGGCTACATGAAGGGCATTGTTTCACTCCCATGGCACTGCTGCCCATTGATGAGGAATGTGCTTAATTAATACTTAGAAGAAGGGTCCCAGAGCTGTGATGCAGAATGCAGCCAGGCCTCCCGGTGGAGTAGCCCTGTGAAGAGCCAACAAGCTTCCAGTGGGCACCTGAGGGCATGTTAAGCTGCTGGGATATATTTCATGAACTGCTTAATAAAAATTGTAAATAAATTAGCTGCTCCAACTGAGTATGAAGTTTGCAATCTACAGGTGATATACTGAACCACAAATCAAACTATATTAAGCAGAGCTGCTTAATCTTGTACTTCCAGTTAAGAGGTTTCCTTAATCTCTTCACGAAATTAACAGTGTTAGCCAAATTTTGCATGTCTTGTTTTCTTCCTCCTTTCACTGAATTCTCTTGAAAGACTGAAGAACACCTTATTATGTACTCTATTTTTTTTCTAACCAATCACTAACTCCTTTAACTTGTTCAGGTAATTTCAGTCCCAGAGAAAATTAAACCTGTACAATCTTTATGATTATCCTTCCTTGAAGACCTTCAGTATTCTAAAATTGAAACAGCAACTCTTGTCTGTTTGGTCCACCCACTAACAAACTGGCAAAGGAGGTTAGGTGGGAGGCCAAACCCCAAATTGCCAGCGAGCCTAATCAGACACGAGACATTCAACTGTTCAACTCCTGCTACATTAAGACTCAAAAAGACTAGCCAGTGCTATTCAGATCAAAGCCAAAGACATTTTAAAACTGTGGATTTCTAAGCTTTCTTCTCTTATCTCAGAGGACAGTGCTAGGCTTTAGATGAAATTACCCCTTGATCAGACTGGCTAAAGGAAAATCTTCAACACTTGCTGCTGTTCACCTCATCATGTTAGACATCAGTGACATTCACCCTTGCAAAAGGAAGAAGTGGTATCAGGCCCAAAATCACTGGGTAATTAAGAGCTCTGTGCTGGTGCAAGGATGTCCCACCACCATGTGACTTGGAGAAGCTGTCACTTCAGGCCTTGTTTGTGAGGAGGTGGCAACCCTCTCAGTAGCACCAGTAAATCTAGAGTTGATGTGGCATCTTTGACTGACACTTGATTCAGATGAACTACCAGATAATGTCAGTAGCAATCAGAGCTCCACCACAATATTAAGGAATAGAGATCATTGCCATAAGAACATTTTTAGGCATATGTCTTGATAAGATTTTGCCCATCTTGTTTAGAAACTATTTAGTTATGCTGGTATTCAAAAGGAAATTATTATAGTTGGTGATAGAAGATGAAAGTTCTCTTTCACTGTCATTATATAAAAATCTTTATATTTGATTATGTCTTCAAGTTTCTTACCCTTTAATAGAAATATTTGTGATTTTGTTTAGAAATTAGGCATGCATTTCAGTTTTTATGAAATAAATTTTTGAAAATATATTCCTGCAATTGAGCACCTTTAATCCTCTCTGCAGTCAAATTTAGCTTTTGGCTTCAGAGAGGGCTTTTTATTTATACATAGACTATTTTATTAATGAAAATACTTGGATTTGCCACAAGAAAATAAGGAACCAAAAGAAAGCAGTGATTGATGTCAGCCTTGATGACAACCATCTCCTCTATCTTCATATTAGGAAAACAACCGAAGCACAATAGCATTGTTAACATCATAACTCTAAATTTGGGGATAAACAATTTTTTTCCATTTCTTGTTTATTCCTAGAGAGAATAAAGGGAAAGAAGAAAGCTACTGCATCTGTATCAGGGCCAATATGAAAAATGTAAAAATTAATTGCAAACCAATACAGAAGATTTTTGAGAGACTTATTAAAATGTTGATCTAAGTATTTCTTTACTATATACTTTAGCATAAGTAACACAAATGGTGGTGCCCAACTAGAAATAGTCTGTTGAAAGACATAAAAAAAAATGTTAGTCCATCGCAGACTGACAGACATCCTTGAGGTAAAAACAGAACTTCCAAGTATATGAATATAACAAAGAATTATAACAAATTCTCTTACATTCTGTGAATGTTAAATTTTCTGTCACAGAAGATTCCTGGAGCTCAGTAAATATCTTTGCTCACTTTCAGAATTCTTTAGTTGAGAGAAGTTCTGGATAATGACTATAACCGAAAGCTAGTTCCTCCATTTCTCTCCATAAAACACACAGTCCTGATTCACCTATTGGAGCTACTTGTAAAGCTGATTTATGGAAATCTTTGAAGAAGAGTCTGTCAGCACTTCAGAGCATTGAAGTTGTAAGGGGGTTTCCATATTTTAGTCATTGTAGGCTGAAAAAAATTTCTTCAGTTCCCTAAAATCATAAAGCCCCTACACCCCAGTCAGCATTCAGAAGTAGAGGTTTCCTGCATGTAGAATAATCAGCCATGATGAACTTGACACAAGTTCCTCAGAGGGACCAGAAGATCTCCAGCATTCGAAATGGAGTCTCCTCTTCCTCCCATGGCAGCTTTTCCCTGTAGTTCTGCACTCTGGAGTAGAGTCCGTTTGACCAAAACTAAGCAGCCCAAATCACTGTATTATCACTACCACCACCGCCAAAAAAAAAAAAAAAAAAATTAAAAAGAAAAAAATCCCTAACCCCATCTCTATTCAAAATCTAGTCAAAGAGACATCCAACTGAACATAACTTCCAAGGCTGAGGAGATATTGGTTATCTAAAAAAAAAAAAAAAAATTGTAAAGAGTCTTCCTAAAGTTTTTAATGTCTTTACCAAGTTGCACCTAAATTTGTCTAAATAACAATGCACTGGAGCAAAGGCAGTGATTTCTGAAGTTATCCCTGTCCAGAAAAAAACAGGCTGTTGAACATATGGTTCATTTTAAACACAGATGGAATTAAGCATGTGCTTCAGTTCTTTTCTGAGTCAGAAGTAAAAATTGAAGACCATAGCTATGTAATACTTTGCCATGTTACAGCCGAATCAACTAAAGTGTTGCCATCATATTCTTTCATATGATTTCAATATCCTGCTCGAGCAGAGGGGGTTGGATTAGATGACCTCCAGAGGTCCTTTCCACCCTCAGCCATTCTGTGATGCTATGAACACTGTAGAGATGAAAGCATGTTAGTTATATACTTATTCATAGTGTAAGCAACATAAACCATACTCATTGTTTATGTAAATAGTAAAAAAACCCCAAAACTAAAAGGCAAATGTGTCATTTGGATCATTCATTTTTCTTTATTGAGCTTTGATGAAAAACAGTCCATTTGAAATATTTCCAGCAACCATTTCATTTCCAAATGCTCAATACAAAAACTTGGTATCAGAGTTCAAACATATAAAGTTACATCTCATTATAATTTAATATTTAACAGTACTAATCATTTCTGATTTTTCATAATTAAGTTTACAAAAATAATGTTACATTTATAAAATAAATCAGCTTTTCCCAATAAATTACAGTGGTGTTCTTATTCAAAAATGTAATATATTGTACAAAATAGACAACTGCTTTTTGTCAGATAAAATATTAAAGTGTATTTTTCCTCCAGTACATTTTGGCAGTGTGTGAAAACATTTTATTGTACACTTGATATCTAAAGTTCACTGTGAAAAATAAACCAAGCTATTATGCACATCTCTTATATAAGGCAAGGGTGGCCAACTTGGGGACTGATCTTTATTGCTGGTTATATGCTTTCAGTCAGACCAATACTGCCATGTTTATGCAACTGACTTCATTTATCTGACCCAGTGAATTCATGCAGATCCACCTAGAGTCCAACACTCTTTCATTTCTTTCACAAGTACACAAAAGTGAGCCCAGTCAGTAAACTTTTGGGCTGCTCAGTCTCTCTCACACTTGTTTTACCTTTGTGTATCACTTTAAAGCATTGGTGGCTAACTTGCAAAAATAGACAGTCCGGATACCCTGAAAGTTAATGGCAAAACTTCAGTACCTTATTCTGTCATAAAAACTCATACGAAAAGGAGCTTGTAAAAAGAGCAATGCATTAATAAAAAACAAACAGTAAACAGCAAAAAGAAAAATAATCTAAAAAGCAAAAGGCAAACATTAATAGCTACTGTACACAGACTTTACAAAAGGAACTACTTAAAAATAACACAGAAACACAGTGTCTACCTGGTGGTAGGTGCATTCTCATTAAAGCCTTTTGAATTTTCAGGTGTCAGCTCAGCATTCACTGCGTTGCATTTCCTGCCTACAAAAATGTATTTGAAGAACCATTTCAGATTGTTTGAGCAACTTGTACAAGCCAAAGGAGTAACTGCTCCATCTCTGGATGCTGTGATTAATGAAGGTGTCTGGTTCAGGATGATCAACATCTCACCTTGAAGAATTTCTGACTCCACTATGTTTACTCTTTGCAATAGTTCAGCAAACTGCAATATTTTATTATCTCTTTTTTGTCTGTTTCTCTCTTACATACCTTCTTGGAAGAAAGTCTACTTTAAAGTACTAAGGAAAAATCATTGCTGTCTGGAATAAATAAAATGTGGAAAGTGGTGATTTTCTTATGATGTTAGTGTTGTATGAACAACATATCACTCCATATATCATAAAAGATTACTTTCACAAATTGTAACTGAGTAGTATAAATGCCCCAAGTGAGCATGTGTCACAAGGTCCACTTTGTGCAAATTCACAGAGTGTCCAAATCCAGATGGGTTGTTACGACTCCAGACACCAAGCTTAGTCAGTGTCGGATCCCCAGAATGGAAGGGGAGGAAGAGGTGGAGAAAGAGGTTCATCACAGAAAAACAAGTCATCCCATGCCTCTGAAAACTCTTAAAAATTGAGAGGATAAGTATTTGGTGTGCCATCCTCTGGCTGTCTTCTGGCTTGAAATACCATGGCTCAAATCAGGAACACCTGGAGCTGAACCCAGGCACATTTGCCTCTGCATATGCAGTCATACCTCTCCAAATACAGAGCTACCACATTAATTACAACTTCTCTGTAGCTGACTTTTAGTGATTGCTGAAACATGCATTTACCAGCCAGTTAGACAAATAAACACAATGGCTACACTAGTAAACCAAACATCACGAAGTATACTCCAGCCCTGAGGTCAAATGGCACGATCCTAGTAGTTAGACCTCATTGCAGTCTACAACTTCCTCATGAAGGGAAGAACAGGGGCAGGCACTGATTTCTTCTCTCTGGTGACCAGGGACAGGACCCAAGGGAATGCCCTGAAGTTGTGTCAGGGGAGGTTTAGGTTGAATATCAGGAAAAGGTTCTTCCCCCAGAGGGTGGTTGGGCACTGGAACAGGCTCCCCAGGGAACTGGTCACAGAACCAAGCCTGACAGAGTTCAAGAAGCATTTGGACAACACTCTCAGGCACACGGTGTGACTCTTGGGGATGGTGCTGTGCAAGGCCAGGAGTTGGACTTGACGATCCTTGTGGGTCCCTTCCAACTCAGCATATTCTGAGGTTCTGTGATACTCTCTGTACCCCTAAAGACAGGGGCCGTATCCAAAGAACCTGGTGAAAAGTGTCTCTAGACTGGCTTAATTCCCAAAGTGTACCCAGAAATCTTTTGGGAAAGTACTAGTTAGTCCAGAACAAAAAGCCTACCAGTCCTTGTTCTAAGTATTTATCAATATAAACGCGTCAGCACTGGCCAATTGACTACATACAGACATCATTGTATATAGAGATTTTAAGAAGTCCTCAAGCATATTCACTCAGGCAGGCCTTCTGCTTCACACAAACAGTTAAGCAGGGAGGATTCAATGCTTTTGTTGAAATTTTTATTTGAAAGGGATGGTCCTTTCAAATCAGGATTTTTTTAAAATAGTTGGGGTTTTCTGTCCATTAAATATGTTTTCCTTTTTTTTCAATTCATGTGCTTTTTTGGTAGCCTACTGTTCTATTAGTGGAATCTTGGCTTTTACCTGAATAACCCACTTTTTCATGTCTAAAATTCACAGCTAAACAAGCACTAACCAGTTCCATTATGATGAAAAACTATATACACATCTAAAACAATAATATTAAGACAACAACTAAAACAGGAAATAAAAACATGAATCTGTGCAGTTATAAGATCTAAAAATAATATCTACCTCTATACATATTTGTCAGACTGCAGCGTCCACAGTTACAGTTGTGTGCAGCAGTCAGAACAGCATTACTTTCCAAATCATGAGGTGTTTTAAGGAACACCCACTTAGTAGTGGCTGCTGAGGAAATAATTTCCTTTATCAACCTGAGATTTTAAATGTGCAAGTGTTCTACCAATCTATGTAGTGCATAAAAAGGAAGGAAGGAAGGAAGGAAGGAAGGAAGGAAGGAAGGAAGGATAAGACAGAGAAATATTATCACAATGGTTTTTGTTTCAAAATAGATTGCTGTGCAATAACTGAAGCCTGATTTGCAGACATTTTGTATTCTTGCCCAGAGCTTTGTGGAGGGGAAGGTAATGGAGTTTCTGGAGTTGCTGAAAAAAAAACATAGAAAGAATTACATGTTTTTATAGCCTGGTCTACTCTGAATGTACATACTACTGCACTGAAAGGAGGTCCTGTTGCATTTGACATACTAGGGAAACAGGATATTTTAATTATCAGAATTTTTAGATTATTAAAAATTGTGCATGTAAATGATATATCAGAATAGTGCTGAATTTTTAAAATTAAATTAAATTCAGGTCAAAGTCTCTTACTTAGCACCATTTATATACATACATTTTTAATGCACAATTATTTTAATTTAAGAATGATGATGAAATAGCTCTATGAACACTGACAGGCCACCATTCTAATTAATATTTTAAAATGAAACAGTGAAATGTTATGACAGAAGGCTAACTTGCAATTACTTACGTATCTGTTCTGTATGTACCGGAGCAGACATTGAACTTATGAGGACAGTTTGGCCAGTTAATGGATCTTGGGCTAAGTGAGGATGCATTGGATGATGCAGATGACTGGCATCATTAGAAGTACCTGCAGAAATAACATGAGCATATATCAATTCAAAAGAGCATGTTGTTGCCAGTGACTTATACTTCAGTAATTACATTTTCACAGAGTAAATATTTTGATTGGCAATTTGAATAATTGCCTCTGGGTATTCATTAAACAATTTAAGCAGACTTCAAGCATATTAAGCACTGTGTTTATTTTCACTGTTTTGACTGCAATAACAGTGCATTTCATGAAATATGTGTAAGGATCCTTTCATCTGCCTAGGGAATTGTAGGACAACCCAGTAGTTACTGAGAAGTAAATAGCACAAGCTGTCGTTGTAGGACTAAGTTAACAAGATGAACTGCCAAGACAAGAAGGCTTTGGCTAACAATCACACAACCCAAAGCTCAGACAGTGCGTCAGAGTGGTAGCTTAGATCAGGATTCCCTCAACATCCCAACATGCTAAATTCAACATAAAAGATGGTAAATTTAACAAATTGTTATCTTACCTCCCAGTAACATTTCCTGAAGCAAACTGTCAATTTTAACAATTCCAAATAATTTAACCAATTGTATCTGCTCAATCATTTGCCAAGTGATGCTTTGGAGTGTAGGCAGTAGAAGAAGAAGTTCTCCAAATCTTCCTCTGGAGTCGTACTGACGGTCATTAATATAATCCTCTAAACTGATTTGGACTTGGAATCGCATATTCTTAATCTTCAATGGATTACTCAAGCCTTTTGCATCTTAAAAAATGGCAAAAACTTAAAGTCAAGGCATATTATGATTAGGGAGGAGCATCTTACTGATTTTCATTTTATTCTTTTCCATCCAGCTAGATAACATGAACAGATGCTACATTAACAGAAATTACTTTCAATACAACCACATGTAAAATAATTGAGAGATATTTTCATAAAAATACCTGGATCAAAAAACACAATTGCTTTCAAGCAAGCATATTCATTGTCATCAATTTGAATTTCCTGGAAGGGACGAACTAATTCATCCAGAATCCGATTTGCCACTCGGCAGATCTCTATTTCAGTGCTGTTGCGATGAATTATGTAATTGTTGCCTTAGAGAGAAAGAATACCAACATGTGAATTAATAGAAACATTTTGATGTAATGTACTAGATGAAGCCAATTTTCAAAAGTACATTTCATATTGCTTAATCAAGTTAATAATTTTTTTAAGTAATAACTCTCCCTTGCATCACACACAACTTTTCTTTGCAAACAGAGTATATGTGCAAATTATAGCTGTCACCCAGTAAATAATCTGTACATATAAGTATGCCAAGACGTACAGTTACTGATTAGTCCACAGGACCAAGGTTTGTATTTGAATGTACAAGTATGAAGTAAGTGGACCTCTATGTTTAAATAACAGATAAATATACTAATGAATTGATCTTAAAATGTCTTCTTCCCTGATTAAAATAATATATCCCAAGATGAATTACAAGGATTTGTCAACAAACAAGAGGAGACACTGGAAATGCTTCTTTTTCTAATGGATGTTTCTGTTGTTCCCAATAAAATTTAGCAGCATTGTAAAATTTTCAGTTAAGAATTAATTTTACCTGGATTTTTTTGTTTGTTTGTTTTTTGTTTTTTGGGGTTTTTTTTAATATCCATTGTGGAGGTCTCCACTATGGCATCTTAATTCATCTTCTGGAGAACACTAGGAATATCACAGAGTTTTCAGAAACCACCACGCAGTTTTTGAAAGAAAATCTGATAATTATATCACAAGAGATCCATGTCAAAATGACTCATAAACTCTACAGATATCTGCCTCCAAGTATCAAAAATAAGCCTTGAAGCCTCAAATTGTCTCTACTTTAGGTATATATGCTGATGCTCATGACACTAAATATAATTTTCTTACTATTATTTTATCATTATTTTCCTTATTGCCTTATTACCAATCCAAATAAAACTGAATATTTTTTTTTATTTCTGTTAATTTTGTTAGTGAAACTGTATCTAGGGAAAGAACTACCTTAAGAAAGCCATTTGTATAGCTTTTATCTTGAAAGGATTGCTGGTGAGAGAAATACCTTCAAACCAAGCCCTTCTCGTCCTTTTAATGTTTTAATATGTGTAAAAATAAATTCAAGCTGATTTAGAGCTATGAAAAGGCAGGCCCAAAGAGGAAGGAGAATAAACAGTAGAAAATGTCCTTGTACCACACCACCAGTGAAGAGACAAGTCTGAGTCCATATTCCATGTATTCTTGCCTCACATCAAAAATCCTGTCCAAGACGACCGACAGATTTTCTCACAAAACAGCTCCAATGCTGACCATGTCTGATGAGACCCTTTTTGGCAGAGTACATTTCCGAGTGGCAGAACACTGTGTCAAACAAGGCTAACAAATGCCTCATCACATCACTCTCCACTCAGGCACACATCTTGTCTTGCAACTGGGCCCTTCCCTTGCATGAACTGGAAGATACGCTTCCATCATGTGACAACATTCTCTTCCCTGACAGCCGTGTTCCTTTTATATAACCCAAAGTAGGAGCCATTTCAGCCAACCAGGAATACACCCCTGCAGGCGTGCCTCGGCACTGTGCCGTGGATGCACCCATCTGCCACGTGGCAGGGGCAGCAGGAATGGTGCTTGCGTGGTGGCAATGTGGGGACTGTCGAGGCAGCAGTGAGAGGGCTCTTGGGAAAGGGAGCTGCAGGGAACAGCTATCTAATATTTTAGCCAGTAGAGTCTTCTCTGGGTCTGAACGACTCCTGAGAAAGCTCCAGAAAAACAGTTTTCATGAAGAGTGAAAGCAGTATATGTGCAACAGGCTGGCTGCTCCTTTCCTAAGTAAAGGGGGTTTTATGCTGGTTTTGTGGTGTTTTTGTTTTGTTCCATTTTTTTATGGCACAAAGGTGCAGAAAAGATAATAATGTAAGGAGGCAATTGCCAGGAACTCCCTTAAATTGTGGTTTCTGGTATACAATAGACTTTTAGCTGCATTAACCCACATGAAACAATTCACCTGCTTTTGCTAGAACAGGCACGTGACATTAGGTCATTAATAGTTATTTAGCATTCACAGAATGCATTGCTTTGATTGTGCCAGAACAGTTGTCCCACTTAAGTGATTACATCGTTGCTAATGTACTATAACATCATCATCAGTAAGTAAAACAAAACCAATATTTACCTAAAAGTAAAATGTCCTTATATGCCATGGACCGTTTTGCTGCTCCAAGCAACAGGTGCTCCCCAGCATGTGCTCTTAGCAGGGCAACCTCATGAAAAAAACAGGAGACTTGTTAGATGATAAAGCAGCAAGTTTCAATACGAGCAAAAGAAAAGAGGATACATAGTACTGTGTGTTAGGTACATGTTTCAGACTGTTAAGATTCCAATGTAAAATGTAAAGTGAATGTAAAAATCTTAGCGCCATAAAAACAGCACTTTCTAAATAAATTGTCATCCTCTGTCACTTCTAGCATTCTGTCTAGATTCTAAACATCAGGCTCTGCAAAATATTCTTAATAAATACACTACCTGCATTTATTTCCTAGTGTGTATTCCCTGACAAAGTTTTCTCTGGCATTTTAAGTTGGCACTAAAGACTCCAGTAGGCTGGAATGAACTATTACAGTAAACTTGGTTCTATCCGTGTTTCATTTTTTCTCTTGAACCAAAAATTTATGTGGCATTTAAAAGAGCTTTTTCCCAATAAAGCCAGATATGCTAAAAGAGCCACTATTGTTCACAAAGAGGAATCCCAATTTTCACAGGGAAGGCACTTGTGTGTATTAGTTTACCCTTTGTCACTTGTATACTGTCGTCTGGTTTTAATGTCTCCTTGAAATTTCAGCAAAGGCCTTTATTTCCTCAAGGAACTCATCTCTTGACAAGTAATTCTCATCCAAGCCAATCACTTTAGGAGAGATATAAAGGTACACAGCACCTGGGTAATACTCATCTTTTCAGGTTCTCAGTAGAGCTACCTTAGCTGCTCTGGCCTCCTCTATGGATTGTAAATGAGGCTAACTCCCAGATCAGGAATCATTTTTTCAAAACCAGATGGCTTATTTTATAACTGAATGCACAATGCCCCTTAGAAACTGGCTATCACAAATTAAAAAGTGGCATTTGTTTCATCTCTTAACATCTTTGTCCCTACTTTTCTAAGGTACTTAAGGTTTCAGAGTATTTCCCAACATGTACTCTTCAAGCACAGCAGGGATGTTTTCAGTCTATCATTCTAAGCTGATAATTTATTTTTAAAATGCAAACAGGAACATTTTAAGGACATTTGACATCTTCTCTTTTCCTTCATGACATTTTAACAATAAAAGCAGCAATATTTTTTTGCTTGCTTTTGTTGCCCTTGTGTAGCAAATGCATTTGAAATTCTCTTTCACATGAACAGAGTTTTAATTTATTTACACATGTTGAGCTTGTGCTCATATGTGCTCTGTGGGTCTGCAAAGACATCATTAAACTCCTGTTTTGGGGAGTCTCCTGTGGCCTGAAACATATCCATATTCTTGAGGAATGATATAAGAGGGTATGACTCAGTTCAAAACCAAGGATGATCTAAGATTTGCAGGATTTTGTTAAAAACTGAGAGACTGAAGAAGCAAAAAGGATTTACACAATTCCAGTTCACAGAGTGATTTTCAAGATGAATCAGATTTTGGTGTGCAGTCAAGAGATCCCAAACGATGAAGCCTCCTGCTGAGGCTGCTCATCAGACATCTGCTCACCACAATGTGAGACACTGGTTCTGGGTTTGCCAGCACAACCTACTCTGAAAGCCTGTGATATATTAGGATATATTACAGATCTGATGATAGATCGGATCTCTGTCATAAAAATCCTAATGAATTTTCAATATTTGATGCTTTTTCCCCCTTACATTTATTATATATAATATAATTTCAGTACATCGTATTGTGTGAAAGATTATTTGCTATGGATTGATATCAGTATGTTTGGAATTTGTTTGAGATTTTAAGCACTTTTGGTTTTTGCAAGTAGAGAAGACCTGCTTCAAATTAAATAACAGGCTGTCCTAAACCATATTATAATGAAAGATGAATATGAAATAAATACTTTTTAAGGTCAGAAAAAAGTTCTGCTTCCAAAAGACTACAGAAAGAACAAAACACTTAAAGACATGCTGCTTTGCTACTTCTTTTTGTTAATGTCTTTTCTGTGGTTGTGGTGTTATTTCAAAACTTAATAAAAAAAAAATTAAGAGGGTGGGTTTAGTACTCAACTCAATTTTTTCAGACGAAAAAGAATGTGTGCTTTATTATGACATTTCAATATCACAGGAATAACAGAACAGTAATTAGAGTTCTCTCTTTGGTCTGCTCTTATACCTGGTCATCGAGTGGTAGTTCACAGAAGCCTGGAATATATTTAGCCCATTCCACCAGGACCAAGAGTTGTTGTTTCATAGATTCACAGACATCACTAACCCCAGCAATTTTCTTAACATTTATATCAGTGCTAGCACCAGGACTGGAGGTTGAGATCTGGCCATAATGAGAGAAAAAATGAATGATGTTAAATATAATTTTATTTTCACTGGTTAACAGCATATTTAAGAAAAAATCACAGCAGTAATCACAGATACTCTTGAGAAATTCCTTGACTGTATGGACCATTACTTTGGATGTAAATTATAAATTTTTATTTCACATTGTTACTAGTGTGCATTGCCGTATGCTAAAATGTAATTAATCATATAGTAATTAATCATACAGTATCTTCTCATTCCAGAATACTATTTTTAAACATACTGGAGCTCTTTTCATTTGTAGAAGGGAGGTGTTTTGGTCTGTTTTTTCCTTTAAAATGGTTGACATTTACTTCATTTCAGAAAAAAGGAAGAGCTCATAGTGGCATGCAGTAATATTAAGGGATAGAGATATTAAGAGAAAGAGAGTGATAAAGGGGTAGCATGTTCTTCTAGTGAAAAGATAAGTATCATTAACTTTAGAAGGTAAAACGGGGGTTTTTGTGCCTGGAGGAGAATGGTTTGTAATGATGAAGCAGTGGTATAGGCAGAGGCCTGAGACATTTCAGTGGAACTATAAAGGATATGAGCGTGCATTAGACCACCTGCAGTGAACAGTGTTCTGTGAAATGGCAAGAGAGCAATATCTTTCTGGGCCTGAAGCTGGGGCACTTCTACCGAGCCAAATCCCAAAATTCTTGATGACTTTTCAAGGAAAGGAACAAAGCCAGGCTTTCTCTTAAGCCAGGAAGGAGAGCCAACTTAAGATAAAGCCAAATCTGGGAAGGTAAGGTCAGTTTATAGTTGCTATCATACTAGGGAGGCAAAAGAAAAAGGAAGCAGAAAAGGGGGAAAAAAAAGAAGAAAGGAAACAAAATGAAAAAGAGAGAAGAAGAAGAAGAAAACGAAGAAAAAGAAGTAGAAGAAAAAGAAGAAGAAAAAGGAGGAGAAAAAGAAGAAAAAGAAAGAAAAAGAAAGAGAAAAAGAGAAAAAGAAGAAAAAGAAAGAAAAAGAAAGAGAAAAAGAAAAAGAGAAAGAAGAAGAAAAAGAAGAAGAAGAAAACGAAGAAAAAGAAGTAGAAGAAAAAGAAGAAGAAAAAGGAGGAGAAAAAGAAGAAAGAGAAAAAGAAAAAGAAGAAAAAGAAAAAAGAAAAAGAGAAAGAAGAAGAGAAAGAGAAAGAAAAAGTAAAAAGAAAAAGAGAAAGAAGAAGAAAAAGAGAAAGAGAAAGAGAAAGAAAAAGAAAAAGAAAAAGAAAAAGAAAAAGAAAAAGAAAAAGAAAAAGAAAGAAAAAGAAAAAGAAAAAGAGAAAAAGAAGAAAAAGGCCTGTGCAAGGCCTATGAAACTGACTTTCCCTTTATGTTTTATTACCAAAAGCATACTTGGGAAATTATGTAGCATGATTATCTTCCTCAGGAAAAGAAATTAATTGTTTGGTCTTCCAGTACCACGTTCCTACACTTTTCAGGATGGTGGAAGGTATTTAGGTTGACTCCTACCTGTTCCCCTTCATTCATATATCTATGTTAAAGCCCACAGTGGGATGTGTGGTGTAATCCCTTATCCTTGGGTAGTCAAAAGGAATTCTACTTCCGAACTAAAGCTCTGTGCTTCCTACATAATTCAGTAGTGTAAAACACTGCAAACAGCTTAGATACTTATGTCAGTTAACCAACTGAACATTAGTTCTCAGGGAAATTCAGCAGCTAGGCAGGTGAAAAATTCCTCAGACACATAATTCAAAGGCTGTCATGCAGGAAAAAAGGTTAGAGATATTGCCTCTTTGTAGATAGAGGGTGTGTGAAATCCATGCTATAATCATGAATCCATTTCTGGCATCTCCTCTACAAAAAGGAGGTTGAAAATAGTGAATATTATTCAGGTGAAAGCTACCAGAGTGATACAGTCTAGAAAACCTTCAGTACAGAAAGAGAGTAAAGAAATTCAATACATTTCATTTTTTTCCAGAAGAGTAAAAGGGGTCTTGATCATGATTCAAAGGTATAAAGAAGAGATTTCTGATAGTAGGTGGCACTCTGATCTACCTGAAGATGATATGAACCATGCACCAACAAGAAGATAATACAAGGTAAAGAAGAGGTAGATTGTTTAACTGTTAAACAGACTGACTCATGAAGTTAATACATTGTCCTTCCCTTAATTTATTTTAATCAAAGCTGTGCATTTTTATAAATTACATCTTATATTACAAACTACAGTCTCCATGCTGAAATTACTTGGTGAACTTCTGCTGGGGATTCATGGGATGACTCCCATGGAGTTCATTTATGAACACCTAGGACTGCATCTCTTGACAAGGATATGAAGCTGTGAACTTTTCAATTTCTATTTCTCTATTGCTTTAACCTGCTTCTCATTTATGGGGAGCAACACAGGACTCACTGACTTGACAGAATCATAGACTAGCACAGGTTAGGAGGGACCTTGAAAAATCACCTAATCCAACATTTTGTGGGAAGGGAATCCTAGAGGAGACTATCTAGCACCCTGTCCAATCACATCTTGAAAATCTTCAATGATGAGGACTCCCCCACATCCCTGAAAAGGTTGCTCCAGTAATTGCTTGTTCTCACTGTAAAAAATTTCTTTCTTATATTGAGATGAAATCTTTCCCAGTGTAACTTGTACCCATCAATGACTTGATGAACATGACAACATAACACTGTATCCCAGTTGTTCTGAAAACCTTCAGGGACAGATACCTTTACTCATATGAGGGTCCAGCATGCCCTTTTCATATTTCCATAATCCTGTAAGCCTTTCCCAGGTCTGTAGGAGAAAAATTGTACTTAGACAATTCCCCCCAGTAAGGGATCTTAAGGAACAAAATAACTAATTTTCCTTATTTAATATGAACATTTCAAAAGGGAATGAATGCCACCCTCTTCCTCATTTCACAGCTGAAGTTCTTGGATAATGATTTGGGCCACTACCACCTCCTCTAAGTCTCTTCTCAGGACTGAACTCATCTTATAAACCTATTCAATAGAGGGAAAAACAAGTACTTTTAAGACTTTGCTTTTCCATCATGTTAACAGAGTCTCTTGGACTTTGAGGCCAAGATTGTATCTTCATATATTCTTGACATAGTGGAAGCAATTCTGTTCTACTGAAACATACTAAATAGTATGTACAATAAATTTGTGTATACACAAGGAGATATTTTAAGCCAGGAACCTACCATTTGAAAACAACTGTGTGCTATAAACAGCTGAGGATGCGATTCTGTTCAAGACAGTTCTTACTCCTGAATTGCGTATACCAGTTGGAAATGATTAAGGAGTATTATAAAAAAGCACAATAAGCAAGCTCAAAAAATTACTAAGGAGATAAAAATAGCTATATTTTTTCATACTGTATAGGTATGAAAGGTAGGAAGGTACATTATGTTCATCTAGTCTGCCCGGACGTGCAATATGTGCCAAAGACTATCACCCAGTAATTCCTGCATCAATTCTTTACAGACGGTTCCAGACTAAGAGAGATGCTGATAAAGGATGAGATTACAAAACATTTGGGGATGTATAAATCAGTCAGCATGAAATCATAAAGGTGGCAGTTAAACTCTAAGCAAGTTAGTAAGAGGTGCAAGAATGCAGAATCAATGACCATGATTTATCTGAGGTGCAGAAAAGGACTGGAGACTGTTCCGTTCAGCAATTGATTGGATAGGAAAAAAAAAGAAAAAAGAAAATGAAGTTCAGATGAGACAAAGAAAATTTAAAAGCGAGATGTGAATAGACTCTGCAGTTGGAACACTTCTGTTTGCCTTACTTATAATGTCTAAGGATATTAAAAATGGGATTTTCAAAAGAATGTAAGGAAATGAGTGTCCACACCCCTTTGAATGTAATGGCTTTGGACAAATTTTTCCCTGTTTCATGGGAAAGCCAGCTTCAAGTACAGATAGATGCCACCAGCTGCCTGAGACAGCAACTGATTTAAAAGCAGTAAGAACCATAAACCTTTATTAAGAAAGGTGCCTAAGACATATTGTCCTGGACAAAGTAGAATTTTTTTTATTGACTTTGCTTCAAGAATGTATTCTATTACCGCTTCTTTCATTGAGAAGAGGAAGCTGCATGCATTTTGAAAGTAGAAAAAAGTAATCTCAATAATTATTTTCAATATAATAATAAATTGAAAAGTATTTAATTTTAGTAAAAGTGCTCTTAATGTCACTAAATAAGTTTGTGATAGTTCTCAGTACCTGACGAGAGAGTGTCTCAGCTTGTGACAATGTGCTAATAGAGGGACTGTTGCAGCCATCAAAAGTGTTTCTTCTTGTACTTATCCTGTCCCGTTCATTTTGTACAGCTGGAAAAGAATAATCATCTCATTTATTGACTTGTAAACACGGATACACAGTATAATTTCAGAACTTTACTAGATTTCAGAAGATAACTCTAAGAACTGAAATGTATGACATTCAAAGAAGATGATCTGCTTTTAGCTCTGAGTGATGAGGAAGGATGATAATACATTTTTATGGTCTCTATTGGAACACTACTTGCCTGTAAAAAGCATGTATAACTAATTGCAGATAGATACTTAATCATCAGCACTTTTTTCACTGGCTTAATTACCGTAAAACCTCTTTCTTCCTTTGAACTTGAACACATGTTCTCAATTTCAACCAATTTAATAAGTCAGGCTTTATGATAACAGCAGAAATATACATCTCCAGACTGCCAAACAGGTCAAGTGGTACAGCATCACCACTGAAAAAATACCTCTCAGAGGAAATATGAAAGCCCTACTCATGCTCTGCTGTGTGAAACAATGAAACAGGAATGAATCATGGATTTAATCCACTAGTAAGATAATTTTGAAACTTAAATGTCATGCTCCTCCTCAGTGACATTGGATTCCTAGCCAGTTTATGGAACATTAACTAAGCTAAAGGAAAAAAAAAAAAATCAAAAAAACCCGCAAAAACCAATGCACCAAAAAAGTTTTAGGGCAGTAAATTCAGTAAGTTTTGTCTCATGGGGTCCAAAAAAGGCATTTGAAAGAGCTTTGAATAAGGAATCTGTAATCAGCACATGCACAGCTTATGAAGAAACAAGGCATACTTTTGAACCAAAGGAAGAAGAAAAAAAAACAATCTATCAGTCAGATCTTCCTAAAACGTAGATCATGTCCAAGATTAGGCCAAGAAAAATAAAAAATGGAAAAAAAAGAATTGCGCCAATGTAAATCTTTCTATTGCATGAGGAATCTCATTGTCTTTTAAGAGCAGCAGCTTTATTTCCAAAGATACGTTTGCTATTTTGTGGGAAACAATCTGCATTACAGAATTTAGGAGTAGTACAAGGGCCCTCAATTAAAAAAAAAAAATTCTCTACACTGAGTAGGTTCAGGTTTTATCTGAACAATGCACACAGTTTATTCCAGAGGTGTACTAACTTTTTGCGAGGACACTCACTGATGGGCCTTTTATTAAGGTCACAAGAAGAAATCTTGTGTGGTGATAAACACAAAGTATGTTGTAGACAGGAAAGAGAAAACATACCCTTTGGTAAAAGAATGCTGAAACAAACATCCACTGAATGTCAGTAGCTTATGTGCCACATAGATATTTAAAATAAGTTCAGCACTGATTAGTTTTACAAAAGTAGTAAGGTATTCTGACAATACTCCACTCATGAAAGTCACTGGAGGAGCACACAGAAAACCATAGGTGGATGCTTTAATTTTCTTCTACATATACATAATTTTTGATTATTAGACTAGACTATTTGGCTAAAGTCTTTTTGTCGATTCAGACTAAAATTGCCTTAAACAGAGACTCTATGAGGAGGGTGGTACATTTGCTCAAATAGGACTTGTAAAGCTTTCACAAACTGAAGCCTTTCTTATCTTTGTCCTGAAGAAAAGAAAGAGATTTGCTAGAAACAATGTGAGAAACTATCACAGACTCTATGCTCCATACACCACGCTGCTTTAGCATTGTGAGGGAAATGAGCATTTCTCTGTTTTGGGCTCCCCAGAACATGAAAGATGCTGGAAAACTAGATAGTGTCCAGCAGAGGGCTACGGAGATGTAATCCACAAGATGCACAAGGTGAAGTAGAGACAGGCATCTTTGCTTATGTGGAAAAGAGAGGACCAACATGGATGTGAGAGTCTTCTTTTCTGTAGCGTACAGAAAATGGAGCTAGATTCTTCTCAGATGCATAATGAAAAGACAAGACCCAATGGACACTACCCTAACTGCAGTAAGACATATTCCAACTAGTTATAGTGAAAAAACCCTTCCCAGTGAGGGTGGCCAAGTACTGGAAGAGCTTGCCGAGCAAGAGGTTGTTTAATCTCCCCTCTCAGGGACTGTGTTAATCTGTCTGGACAGGGTCCCAAGCAACCTGACTGAACCTAGATGTCAGCCTTGGTTTAAGTGGGGGCTGAACTAGATGAATTCCAGAGGCCCCTTCTGAGAAAAACTACTCTTTAATTCCAGGTTTTGAAAGTCTGTAAAGCTCTGCTATTTGCAAAACTTCTAGGGCTGCTGTGTATACACAGATCTTCCCCTTTCTTCACATCAGATTGATAACATATATACAATATGTTACTGATTTAATGGCTCAAATTCCAAAAGGCTAAAGTGTCTTAAAGGAGATCCACAGGAGTAGGCAAACCTATTTCATACCCTGTGTAATGCTGTTTAGAATATCCGCATCCAGCTTCAAGGAGAAAAATCCATTTTATCTCATACCAATAACTTGATCACCAGCAAAGCACTGCTACAGTACAGATACTTAAGTGCAGAAAGAAAAAGCTTCCTTTGTACAGACGAAAAGAATGATAACCGCATTACAAGAGAAGTGAGCACTCACATTTCAGACTGGCCTGCAAGCAGATGCACCATGCTCCAAACAAAAAAGCTAGCAAAGTTTGTGACAAACCACTTTTGAGTGTGTATTTGAAACAGATAAGGACATCTTTTGCCTCTACATCGTTATTGTCTTTGAAACAACAGCCCTAACCAAAAAAAACCCTCTAATATTTGCACTGCCCTTCTTTCCCTATTGCTCTGATCCTGTGGTGATCTGGTCCTCCCACTTCGACAGAAGAATCACTGTGACACATGTTTCTCATATCTGTCAGTGAGATGCATAAGTAACAATTTTCCTATACTAAGCCTTAGAGAAATTAGATTTTTTGTTAATTAATGTGGACACTCCACTGACAGCTACCACTACTCTTCTCACTACTTTTTCACTCAACTTCACAGTCCTTTGTCTTGCTTAAATGCTTCATACGTTTAAATTTAAGGGAAGAACCAGTAAATTGGCACTGTCATTACTCAGGGTAGAGAAAAAAAAGCGCCAGATAGAGATTTTATTACTCAGATTTGGTAAACATTTTAAGTAAAAACTCATGGTTTGAAATATTCCAGCATATGGCTCAATATGTAGAAATCTATGAATTTTGGTGCCAGAATTCATTAATTAAACAGTTTCAAATTCACTTTAAATCCATGGACTTGCTAATGTTCCAAGTGCTAGAACTGCTTACCTACTTGAAAGTTAGAAGACATTTATTTCACCTCAATATAAAAGCACTTTCCCATTATGAAGGCATTGTAGCAGACTTTCCACTGGTTTATTCTGCTGGAATTTTTTAGAATTTTCATTATATTTCAAAGCTAATTCAGATTTTTTTCTCTTTGTATATCAAATAATAAATTACTCCATTACCTTCCTTTTTCATTCCTGCTCGAAAACACTTTTTTAAACGACAATATCTGCATTGATTCCTTTTGTCCTTGTCAACAATACATTGTCGGTTGAATCTATCAGAGACAAGAAAAGGTAAATGTATAAAGCATTAATAAAGTAGCACCTTGATTACAAAGAAGACCAAATAATCTGTCCTGTCAGAATAATGTCTATAACCACAGACTCTCTTCTTCTGTTGCATTGATTATTCTTCTTTCTTAATCATTTATGAGAGGTGTTTCATACCTGCTTATTTTCCAAGAATATATGTGTTTATAAGCACATGTATGCATTGGAACAGGCAAGTGTGGAAAATTTTGTAGTTATGTACATCATTTACACCTCAACTCATTTGTGAGGTATGTCAGTAGCTGTCTGCATCAAATGGCAGTGGAAGAAAAAAAAAAGAAGAAAATCTGCAAATAGAAAAAGGAAAGGACAATCAAAGAAAAAGCCAAATGTTGCTGGCATGGAGGAACCCCTTAGCTGCAAAACCATTACCCTTGTCTGGCAGTGTTTACACCTTCTGGGAGGTAACAACGAACAAGCTGCACGTTTTATCACTACAGGTGGCAACCTAAACAGGAAATGAGAGGAACTAACACAATGAAATAAAGACTTGAGGAAATACATGGAGCATGACATTGCAAGGAGGCATGTGCAGGCTATGATGCACATCTACAGGTGTGCCTAAAGGGAATGCATATGAGCCATTTGCCCTCCTCCCTGTCTAGGTCTACCTTTTTTTCTTTGTGTGTGTTTGTTAGATAAACAGACTCTGCAAAAGCAGAGCTTTTCCTGAAATCACTTATGTCAGCTCTTGACACACCACTTTAGGGGTGTGTATATGCTATATCACTGTGCTATGTCTGTAACGGAGAGGTTTCCTTGTAAGAATATTACACAACCAAGGAAGAGTGTAGGAAACAACACTTCCAGTAACAAGCCACTCTTATAAAAGTTTTATTGTCACCCCATGCAATGGCACAGGCGGACAGAGAATGGGGGCTACAGTCAGTTCACCACACATTCTCTGCTGCTGCTTTCTCTTCAAGGGGATGAGTCTCCACAGTCTTCACCTGATCCTTTGTCAGGCCCCTCCAAACAGAGACAGTTCTCCACGAACTTCTCCAGTGTCAGTCCTTCCCACAGGCTTAGTTCTTCATGAACTGCTCCAGCATGGGTGCTTTCCACAGCTTGCAGTCTTTTAGGATTTGGCTGCTCCAGCAATGGGTCCCCTGCAGGGTCAAAAGTCCTGCCAGAAAACCTGCTCCAGTGTGGGCTCCTCCTTCCATGGGGCCACAGTTCTGGCCAGGATCCTGCTGCTGTACAGTCTTCCCATGGGGGTCACAGCCTTCTTTCAGGCATTCGCCTTCTCCAGCAGGAGGTCCTCCATGGGCTGCAGGTGGATATCTGCTCCCCTGTGGATTTCCATGGGTTTCACAGGGACAGCAGCTTCACCATAGTCTGTACCATGGGCTACAGGAGAATCTTTGCTCCAGCACCTAGAGCACCTACCTCCTCCCCCTCCTTCTCCGCTGACCTTGGTGTCTGCAGAGCTGTTCCTCGCTCACGTTCTCACTCCTCTCTTCTCTGGCTATCTTTTGTTTCTGCACAATAATTATTTTTTCTTCTTAAATACATTATCCCAGAGGCACTACCACCATTGCTGATAGGCTCAGCTTTGGCCATCTTGGAGCTGGCTGGCACTGGCTTCACCAGACACAGGGGACGCTTCTGGCAGCTTCTAACAGAATCCACTTTCGTAGCCCCATCACTACCAAAATCTTGGCATGAGGACCCAATATACCCCTTCAGTGATTTGTTTAAACTCACTGAGTTTTCCATATATTCTGCTCATGGCTCAAAATGGACAGTTTATGGCCCTGAGCCTGCACAGAAAATTTCATCAAACATGGTGCAGTGTGATATTTTGGGCACCATTCGGAAATTAACAGTTTGCCATTCAGACTGACGGGGGGAAATGGCTGCTCAAAAGGCCTGTGTGTCACACCAAGCGGGAATATGTGCAGATGTGTTTGTACAGCTCTTAAAACAAGACTCATAAATCTTAGACTTTCTATTCAGAAACAACCTTCATAAGGAAAGAATTTTTAGAAAACAGTTGAGAATTACAGTTTTCACATTGCAGTGAAAATACAAGCATTTTTCTTTCTTTTTTTTTTTTTTTTTTTTTTTTAGAGATAACCTTTTTAATCATNTTTTTTTTTTCAGGAGATGACCTCTGTAATCATAAATAAAAGAGTGAAACAGCTTCTGAGTGATGTAATGATATCAACAATATCAACAAGCATCTGGAATATAGTTTCTGGAATGTGTAATATCAAGTAGCATTCCTTAAGAAAAAGCTGAAAATACCCTGACATAGTTTGAAAACTCTGATAAGGTCTGAATATAATTTTTGCTTAAATTCATTAATTTAGTGCCTCTAGATTGAACTTTTGAAATACCTGCATGAATAGACGTGGTTTTTCCTTATGCTACGTCTAAAAAATCCCTTGCATCCATCACAGCTGGAAGCACCATAATGTTTTCCGGTCGCTCGGTCTCCACATATTGCACAGAGATTATTGACCTCGTTGTCAGCAGCATTCATGTTGACAGCTTCTCCTGAACTGTCTGACAAGAGACAAGAACATACGTAATTATGGACAAGACTTCCAAAAACCACCCCATGAGCAAGCTGTACCTAAATAGAGGCTTTTTCTGGCCTTTTCTCTTTTAATTGCCACTTTCGATTTATATAGCATGACCTATCTGATTACATCTGGTTCTTACTGACATAAACACTTTCAAAGTGACAGAGATGGTAAAAGAATTTATGAAGTTCATAACAACAAATAATCGTGTTCTAAGCTCTTTTCAGCTGAAGGGTTAAAAATTAAAGTGCACCTTTGCATTTATAATTACACATACATTCCTGCTAACATGAAGAGGAACTTTGGTACAAAGCGGTCTTAATTGATAAAGATCTCATGTATCAGTTCTCATACAAGCTGTCAATAGATGGCAACTCTCATACAAAGTTTCATGACATTAAACAAAGAAACAAAAAACCAAGGATTTTGTACAACTTAATTAAAAAACAAACAAACAAGCAAACAAAAACATGCTAAGAGCACTGTCTGTTATTTCCTTGAAGTTATTTTTGACAAGAACACTGATGCAGTCTTTCCTTGCACAGAATATTAGCTATGTGATTAACAATTAGTCACTGAATATGGTAAACACTACTGAATAAATTCACCTGAAATCAAACCAGATATATTTATTGTTTGAGTCACAGTGTTAGCAGACATGTTCAAAGAAACAATTGCAAAATAGCTTCTTCTGTTTTGCTTCCGGTTTAAATGAAAGGAAAATATGCCCTAAGCATTTGTAGCTGGTTAGTCCAAGAGAAGAAAGAGTGCCACATTAATTAGATATGCAAACATGAATTCAAAAGTCAAGTACATGAATTCATGAACAGTGTACAGGATGAACAGTAAAACTGTTAATATTGATACATACTATTACTCATATTGTATAGATCCAACTGAAATGTGTAACACAAATACATTATAAAATTTTCATTGTGTCCCACAGAGCTTAAACGTTAGAGTCCTTTAGATACAGAGAGAAGCAACCTTTCTGTCTTGTTTTTTTTTTTTTTTACAAAGCCATAATTGATAGGAATTACATTAAAAATTATTAAATAAAATGAAATCTTAGTAGTAAGAATTCAGTTCTGTAAAGATTTTATTTTCAAATTAGGATTGTCATGACTGGAAAATTTTAAAGTATTTTTAGACTAGGTTACAAAAGTGCTTTAGAAAAATATAAGACCTTTCTTTTGGAGTTTTGTAACTTTGCATGATACAGCAGAATAATTAAAAATACAATATTTAAATGTTATGACTCAATATTTCACAACAATATTAGTTGTGTATATATATATGTGTATGGGCATACTTATTTTCTTTGGTATTGTTCTGAAACAAAATGTCTGGAAAATTGACCTGATGTTGAAAAATTCTTTGATTTCAACAGAACTGTGTAATCTGCCTGAATGTGGCTTGTTAAGCTTCTCTAAATGTTCCTAATTAATTGAAACAGCGAGAAAAGATACACAGGATGTTTCATAAGGGGCAGCTTTCTGTTCCAGACTAGCATTGTAACAAGACAATGTTTTTATCAATGCTGTAAGAAAATACTTAGGGTAAACTCAAAACAAACTCTAAACATAAAAAGGCTGCACCCGATAACTAATAATTACCAAGCTACTCACTTACAGTGATAATTTAACCAGCTCTATTGCCAACACATGATGCAACCAAGCACAACCTCCCTAATCTGCCTTCCCATTTTATTTAACATTAACAGATCCAAAAGGGTGCTATTCAGCAAAAAATAAATGACAATGAAATACCCATATTAGAACAAGGAGCAAAAAAATCATCTAAAGTTATATAATCATTATTGATAGCTTCAAATTAAGTTAGGACATAAAGTTCTGGTTTTTCTTCCCAAGTCAATAACCAAATCTACTCTTCTGTTTACTAAGCTTGCTGTAATGTAACATTAGAAATTCAGATAAAACTTAAAGCCCAACAATAAAATCCTAATTAGGTTCTATAATGGCAGGAATATGTGGAAATGCAGGTGCTAAATATTTTTCCTGCAAATCATTCCATACTGGTTCTGCCTTTTAAAAATACATGCTACTATAGATCTATGAATTATACTTTAAAATGCAATAAACCAACATTTTTAGTGTATTAAAACATTTGGAGGGCCATTTTTGAGTCATTTAACTTGCCTGATACTTTTATCACTTTTTTTTTTTTTTTTTTT
>VZTG01009883.1:1637764-1677683 GCA_013397845.1 Melanocharis versteri
TTTTTTTTTGGTCGGTACTTTATGGCAGAATGAAATGGTATGCTTTCTATTTCAAGTATAAATTATTGATACAACTTCTCAAAAATTGCATATAAAAAATCTACCTAAAGTGTTACATTAGCCAAATGCAAATACTTTTTCTCAGCTAAACACCATCCTCTAGAAAGCCAATGTGATTCTTTTTAAATCACCCTTGTTCACATATACACTTAGCTAGAAAGGCTAGATTAACACTTAAATAATAATAATAAAAAAAAAAAAATATTAGTCCAACAACAAGAAACTAGGCATCAAGAAACAGTAGCTAATTTTTTTCACAAACCTCTGGATAATTTTGTCCTTTCCTCCTGAAAGTTATATACGAAATATACTTCCATGTCTAAACTGTCAATATTAGTTATTCATTTGTCTTACAGTAAATAAAACAACTGCTGAATAGACCATTTTCTTCCTTTGATTAACTGACTGGTGACAGTACAGCTACTTTATTGTATATAACCTCTCTTTCATTTTCCTTAAAGAATTATAATGTTACTAACTTAGAGTCAGCGATGAAGTGTAAGAGAGCAGATTTGTAGTTTGAAAACAACCCCCAAATGCTCCATTAATAAAACATTTAACTAACACCTTATAGCATTACTAAACTTCACTTTTTCTGTTAACTGGCTTGATTTTGCCTCACAGAGCAGAACTCACCATTGCCATTGTACAGAATCTGCATAGTGTCGAACTCCAGTGCAGTATATGTTGGATCTAAAACTTCACTGTAGTTTGCCATTTCCATGTCCAGTATTGGTTCTGAGAGCCTCATCATTGAATGCAAAAGCAGTGGAAAAGCTGTTCAAATGTACAACCTTCCCATCCTGTTTCACAGTGATTGATAATCCAAAGTTAACTATAACTGTGTCACAATGGGAGGAGCTGGAAAACTGCTTCTGCATGCTGTATTTTACCTGGGTATTTTTTTTTCTTTTATGATACAGTGCAACCCTTCTGATAATCTTGGAATGCTTTTTGAAATAATCTTATCAGGAGTTGTATTGGTTCCAGTTCTTGTACGAACCCAAGGACGTGCAGGAAGCTTCCTATCCCTCATGCTTTGCTGCACATTTTGTTGTCAATGTGTGGTACAAACAGTTCTAAACAAACTACTCTGGTTGTTCTATGTAGAGACTATAAGTTCATATACCATTTTGCTCTCTTCCTTCAGAACAATAAGGAAATGTGATATAATCATGGACTATCTCAAACTATACCCAAATCACCCACCTTCGTATTTTTAAAGACAGCTGTAAAACCTCGTATTTTACAGCTGGTAGTGTTCTTTCCCCCTGGCAATGACCTAGCTCTGTAGGCATCCTTAAGCAAGGCTTCAAGTCTCACAAGTCTGCAGCAAGGCCAGTTCATAAATCCCTTCCATCACACACTGTGCTGCTGCAATGGCTCCAGGCACTAGACCCTGCATACTCTCAGACAGTGGCTTCCTGTTCCAACCCTTCTTCATACGAGATGTGATGGCTGCATGGCATTTCCAAGCACTATTCAGATGCACAGGGGGAAAAGAAATATGAATCACCTTCTCTGTAATGAAGAATCTCTGGGTAGGTCCACAGCTTATTAGTTGGTAGACATGGCATGTACAAATCCAGCTAAAAACCCTCCTGTAAAGCTGCTTGAATCTGTGCCAAATACACAGCTGAAATGCAGAATTTCACTTGCTAATCTGGTGCTTTCAAATGTTGGATAGCAGAATTTCCAATGTTATTACTTGTCAATACATTCTTTACAGAAAACTACCCTTTACACTGCTGAGAAAGAGTTACATAAAGACTATATGTATAGAAAAACTGCCCAGTTGATGCCTAATTAACAAGAGCTAGTAACTGTATATACAGCATTGAAATGCATATTTGAATGGAAAAGAGTGTCTGCAGTTGCTGCTCAGTAAAAGTAACTGTAAAAGGGCAACATAAACCAACTCCTTGATTAAATAAATAAATAAATATTTTTAAAAGAAATTTATGACAGACAAGTTATCAATGAAGGAGGAAAATTTACATGAAAAGACCTAGAAAAAAAGCCTTTCAAAATTCATCCTTCTAATATCCATGTCCCCAGGGTTACCTGAGAATCACAAATTATCCTGTCTCCTTGTGGACACGTAGATGCAGTCTCAGGTTCCTTTTCCTCCTGACTCCAACAGAGCCCAGTCACATAATTATGGCAACAGGATTCTTGTATAATTCACAGACCTATCCCTAAACCAAAGCATATCTACAATTGTGTTACTGCTTCCACAAATTCCCCTCAGCTTTTGGAGGGTCTCCACAGGGGCTGTCTTTTTCAACCTGCTGCTATTCCTCTTCCTTTAAACCATTCATCCATTATATATTTAATGAGATATCAAAAAAACCTGCAAAAGTTACTTCTTAAAAAGGGAAATCCTATCATTTTATGCCTTCATATGAATAGCACATTCATTAACAACTGATACAACTAAAAATACTTCCTACACATGACAAAAGACAAATAATATAAAAAATGGCATTTTTAAAAGATATTTAAGAATATGAGTGAAATTTTAGAATATTTACTGCCTACAATAATGGAAAAAAATTTACTCAGAAAGTGTCATTTTACAGTACTGGAAGTGTACAGGGTTTCACAGTTTTTAAACATAGCTAATATTTCTTTCTTTTTCTTAAAGAAGTATATTAAATTAAGATTGATGAAAAGCTATTTGTTGACAGCCAATATTGTTTAGGAAATCACTGTAGTTTCATCATGACATGGAACAATTTTATATTACCTGATGGCTCAGTTTGAAAAGTTTCTTCTGTAGCAGAATTTGTTGTATTTGCTACAACCATTTGTTGTATTTGTATAGTATTTGCCATAAAACTAATTACTAGTTACATAACAAATGATTCATTGCCTTAATATGCTGCTTAGCATAATATAAAAAGGCTTACATGTTAACTAGAATTATCTATTGTTCTTCAGTGTACATTTTTTTATAAGATTTTCTATAAATATTATCTGGCTTTTTAATGCCAAAATTGTATGCTTACAAATATATCCATTGCACATTTTTTATTTCAAAATGCCAGTTCTGAAAACATTCTGGCATATAAGTAAATTTAGAATAGGGGAATGAATGGAAGATGGAAGATATCATGTATGACATGATCAAATCCTGCTATTCCCTCTGCTATTAACAGAACTTCTTCAGTGCTGCCAAAACAGGTCCCTTAGTGACTGCTAAAGAGAGGGAATGAATTGACCCTTCATACTTCTGTCATATAAAAACTCATTTCAATTGATTTTTTAATATGGAAAAATGTACGCTATAGGAAAGACATTCTTTATACTATTTTTTCATGTTTTGCTAAGGAAACTTCTTACAGTCAAATCTCACACTCATAAAAATGTGCTTTCTGGGGGATTTTTGGCATCATGAAGTACATCATGAACAATTAATGTATACTAAATCACTATGGTAAAATATTAATATGTTTTCTTTCAGCCTTAGGTGGATTAGAATGCAGCTCTGGAATTAGAGCAGTTGACGAAAGAAGCTAATGATGAACAGCTTTTGGTCTTAAGTCAGTTCAAGCTTTATACTGTTCACTAGTATTCAGACTCCCACACAGCAGATTTCTTTTCATATTGGACACCTGCGCTGTTTTTCAAATTCTGAATGACACTGCAGCTTGTAGTATAAAACTTTCTAAGTCAAGTCATCTACTACAGACAGCCATGGAATACCAGCCTTAGGTAAGCAGAAGTTTTAAAACTGTGTAATTAGTCAAACTGCTAAGCACTTCTTTGAGATAATGTAAATTTGAGTAAGAAATAATTTCTCAAAGTAAATTTTGCAGTAATTGTGAAGAAAGAGCTACACAATAATGGTTTTGTTCATGTGGTTTTCTTGGTTTTTTTTTCTTTAAATCTGATGACTCCAGGGTCACATACAGAAAGCATTCCTATCTTATCTTTAAGACTATTAACTCTGTTAATTGTTCAGCTCTCCATATTAAATTTAATCACTCTTTCTGACTGTGGTATAAAATACAGCACAACCTAATAAAATCAAGGTTATTCCCATATAAGTCTTCCTGAAAATAAAAACAAATCTCAAACTACTATCACTACTGAAACAGTTTTGGTTTTCTCTTTTTTTATTTTTAATTTTTTAAATAAGTAGCAGTATGTCCTTTTACCTTTCCAGCTTAGTAAGAAATGCAGGCTGCCAGAATAAAGTGTTAATTCAAAGGGTTTTTTTTTTCCTTGTTTCCCATGTATTCTGGGTAAGAACACACCTTCACTCCATTTCCTGCTTGGCAAGTACAGTGAGTTGTGGTGGACATACTTGGAAAGCATCCTGTTTTTGTCAATAATCTGTCATATTTATCCAGAATGCTGGCAAAACACACATTTTGATCTGTTTCCCTTCTTGACGGCTGGCACAGCCAGGGTGTGCATGGAGTCTATACTAAAAAACCCTAGAGAAACCACATGAGCTGAGCCAGAGTGCCTCCTTACTACAGTAAACTCGAAGACCTCCAAGCCAGAGAGTTTATTTGCCAAAAGCTTGCTCCCCAGGAAGCAGTGTGAAAATTTCCGCACACCCTCAATCTCATCTTTGGCTTACAAAGGTACACACCCATGTAATAGCACAGACTGAGCTTCCCGCTGCTGGAACACACCCTCAGTGCCAGGGAGAACACTGCTAGTCACCGTCACATCAGCTCTGCTGACACCCACCCCCAAGTACTTCATCAATTGTCCACGAGTAATTACTGGGAAATGTTTGCTTGTATTCTAAAACATAAAATTATGATGTGTTTGTCATGGAAAGTTTTGTAACACTGTGGCATTACTTTATTTGATAGAGATTGCTGGCTTTTTATTTTTTAAATAAATAAATAGAAATGTTAGAGTTGGATCAGATCTAAAAATCAGTGATAAAGTATAAATGTGTATTAAGGTATAAATGTGTATTACCAAGCTTCTTCAAAAAGAAATAGCCTTTTTGCTTAACACCTAAGTAACATGATGGAAACATGGCTACAGTCCTCTACAACTAAGATATTACAGCAAGGCTTGTAACGCTGTCATGCCCCCCCGCCCCCCTCTCCTGCCCCCACAAAAAAGTTCAGAGCCAAACAAGTACAAAGTTGCCTTTGAGCTGGTTAATGTGAAAGGATTTTTCAGAACAATTTGTGAATCATGAGAATAAATATATAGCACAACTGCTTCCACTCAGGTGACCAAAGGCATCATCTCACACTCCTCAAACCCAGCACCAGCTATCACCTTCAACAAGTAAATTTACGGCACTTAGACTTTTGACTTTGTTCTAAAAAATATAGTGGTTAAATAAAACACTAGAAAAGCAAAGTCAGTACCAGAATTGAATAACAGGTTTTCATGGCACACTTATTAGTCAAGGTGGTAAGATTAGTTGCAACAAATCATGCCAGGTTGAACCCAAGTACAGATCTTTGTGTGAAATCCAGGCTAAGCCTGTTTTCATTACTCACATTTTTAGACACTTAGACCACCCCAGGCATTCTATAGAAAGGATATTCTTGCACATATTGAATTTGCCTCTTTTTTCAGTTAAATTGGTCGTTCATTATGTTGAGCTCCACTCTAACATACAGCATATATAGCTTTCTTTCATAAGTTATGTTGAGAGTTGTGGGATTTTTGTTTGTTTTTTTTTCATTTTGGCATAACAGGAACAGACAATTATTGTGAGGTCTAGTTGTCTTCATATTTACGTTTTTGGCTTAAAAAATTATTCATCATTCAGAACAACCAGCTTCAATTTCAGCGGTCATGAATGTGAATAAATACAAAAAACAAAGAACATGCCTGGTGTCTGACTTGTCAAATACTATGGACCCACCCTACAGCACTCTTTAAAGCTTGAAATAATCCCAAAATAGTTAAGAAGATGTCAATGAGTAGTCTACGTTAGAGTTTCAAAGCTGAGTAAGAGATCTAGTACTCCAAACTCTATGAAGTGCGATTTACAATTTTAATCTTGCATCCACCTCGGTATTTGCCTTGTCAGTAGCTGAGGGGAAATATCAAAGGAATATGAAAGTTCTAAAATATTTTTAGCCTTAAGAATAGCTGCTGCAGGACAATTTTAAGGATAATTTGCACTTGCTGAGGACATAGCCCGCTTTCAGATTCTCCCTCTCTATTCCAAATATAATTCTCTCCATCTTGTTCTAAAAGGATAAATGATTTATTTATTCACTTTATATACCACAGTGTCATTGAGGGGATATGCTGTCAGGATAGCAACAGTAATACAGCGGTGTCATATGCAAAGAGATGTTACATCCACTCTTAATGTGAAGGTAGATAAAGCTATCTGGTTTATCTGATTTTATTTATCAGTTACACATGCACACATACATCAGTGAGTGACCTGGGTAGCATCTCACAAAGTATAAGACACATTGCAGTTCACAAACCCTTAGTTGTGTTCTCTTTTTAACAGAAAGGTGTTTTGAGGATGATTCTCACACTGTATTCACCCACAATCTTCACAGAGCAAAATTATTAAGACAGTATCTTCATTTTGCAGATGTCCCATGCTATGGTTTGTCAATGGTTTAGTGAAACCCACGATGTATGTGTGACAGCCTTCCAGCAAATAATACCACCAGTAGGAAATATTCAAGAAAAAGCCATCTCACAGCCAAGAGGTCAAACATGGACCATTGCATACGGACCATCACTAAATGTCAACAGCTGCACTGAAGGAGAGCATTGGGTCAGGGTGATCAAAGAGTCAAGGCCATGATGGTGCCAGCTGAAGTAGCACATTTCTGTGGGAAGATTTGGAAGGATGAGTAATGGTGAAGTGCAAGATTGAAGACAGTCATTCCAAAAGGAGGCTGAGGGGTACCCTCATTGCACTCGACAGCCTTCTGAAGATGGGAAGTGAAGAGGGAGGGAGATGCTGATCTCTTCTCCCCTATATCCAGAGATAGGCTGAATGGAAATGGTTCAAAGCTGTGTAAGGAGAGGTTTAGACGGGACATTAGGAAGCATTTTTTTTACCAGAGGGTGGTCAAACGTGGAAGATTTCCTAGAGAGGTGATCAGTGCCCCAAGCCTGTCAGTGTCTAAGAGGCATTTGGGCAATGCTCATCATGGTTTTAATTTGATCAGTGATGATTTGGTCAGGCAGTTGGAGTAGATGGGGTTGTAAGTCCCTTTCAACTGAAACATTCTATTCTATTCCAATCTCATATAGTCTAGTGTATCCTAGTATTTTCTCTTCAGTCAGAACACAGTATGCCAGATACAAGGGTTAGGCAGTAAAGACTGAGGACACAGAATGGTTATATTCCTTTATCTAGCCATTCCAGGAGGGTGTCCACAGTAGACTGCAAGCCATGTAGGTACCAAATGCTATGCAGATTTAAAATCTTGGTTTATGTACACATATGCTTATATATAAGTATGTACACACAGGAATTTATTGTCAGTGTTTTTGTGACAGCTGAATTTGCCTCTTGAATTATCACTGAGTATACCCACAAAAATTAATCTGACAGGGGGAAGCTCTCCCTTTTACATACAGAATCTTAGTAATTCTTCACATTGTATTGTCCATGTCCAGATTTCTCTCCATGAGCTAATAGCAAATTTGTGTTTTGCCGGTTCAATCCATTTCTGTGCTTCTTTTGTGTCCAGCTTAACAGTAGACTTGCTAACCCTATCTGAGGCTAGCAGGCACTATTTGAAAATGGTGCATATTTATAGGGAGGAAGGATAAAAACCAAGATACTTTTGCTTTTTACATTGCAACAGATTAGGTTTATTGTTAGGTATTTGAATTACTATTAGGTAGACTTTAGTACTTAATATTTTTATTTTAACTTAATATTCTTTAGTTCATTTTTTTCTTGAAAACTCGCTATAGCCATGAAGTGTTGACCATTTAGAGGGCATAAAGGATTTTTGTAGCATGGAATTTTGTGGTGAGATTTGCTGAGGTACAGTTAAATGACTGGATACACTTGTTAATTATTTGCTTAAATCAGGTAACTTATTATTTTCTGCCACACACAGGAAAATTAATCAGAGAGTTGTCCTGGCACACAGTGTGAAATGAGAAGAAAAGAGGAAAGAGTTCAGGCATAAGATAAAACCAAACCATCATGCTATTGATAAGCAAGACTAAGCACTCCCGTTCAGTCATCCCCAGGTGATCAGTAATTTCTTAATAAGCCTTCTTGGCAGGTTTCATGCAAACTTGCTCGTAAACAATGTTTTATATAGCCAGTTAGATAAAATTTACTTATAATTTACCCACAGTTATCTTAGAAATACCATATAATGAGGCTTTTTTTCATAGATAAATACCCTTGCCTTTGTCATACACAATAAAAGAGTTCAAAAAAAGGTTAACCTATATCAAGGCAAGGTTTGTTTGGTATTCCTTTTTTTTTTAGCTTGCCTGGAATCTTTCTTTTCTTTGTGATAAATTCATAGGAATGATTCATAGGAAGTCTTCTAATTTCTATATTCTACCCCCAGCTGAAGGAGTTATGTATTCTACATAAAATTTCAAAACAAACTCAGTACACTTCTGCCCATGCTAGTGACTATATAACTCTTGGTCCTATGTAAAAGGCTAATTAAATAACTGAATAGTCAGACAAGTGCCATTATTTTCAGTTACTCTGTCTAAAATTAAAATTTTTAACTAGAGCCTAAGCTGACTCATCACATTCCTGCAGAAAGAACGTTGTGTCAATACACTCAGTTTAACTCTTCCAAGACACTAGCATGGTTATGCTTAGCTTAACAACTTCTCTAATTGCTATTGTTACAAAAATGAGTTAATGAGAAGTCCAGAGCATATTAAAGACCTTCAGTTTGGAGTGAAAGTATGACAAACAAACAAAAACTTCGAATACTGCCTGAACAAAGGAACATTGAGAAAGAATAAAGGCATATTCTCTGTTTCGACCATATTTTGGATCAGCTTTTTAAAGCATCAAAATAACTCAATTTTATGCATCAAATAAAAAAGTTTTTAGAACAACTCACAGCCTGGGAAGGCATGTGTGTACAATACCCTGATTTTCATAAAACCATAGAATGACTAGGGTTGAAAAAGGCCGTAAAGATTATCTAGTTCCAACTCTTCTGCCATGGGCAGGGACACCTTCCACTAGACCAGGTTCCTCAAAGCTCCATCCAGCCTGACCTGGAACTCTTCCAGAGATGAGGAATCCACAACTCCTCTCGACAACCTCTTCCAGTTTCTCACCATCCTCACAGTAAAGAATTTCTTCCTAATATCCAATCTAAACCCACTGTCTTTCGGCTTCAAACCTTTCCTCCTTGTCCTATCGCTGCCTGCCCTTATGAAAAATCCCTCTCCGGCCTTCTTGTAGGCCATCTTCAGGTACTGAAAACCTGCTACAAGGTCTTGCTGAAGCCTTCTCCCTAAAATTATTACATTATATTTCTTAAAAGAACAAAGTCATTCTTGCTTTCACCAGACATGAACTGACAACAGTATCTCCTTGAAAATTCAAACAGGGCTGTCTTAAGAATCAGGGAGGTCAAGGACACACGATATCTTTATTGGCAGAGGCATCTATATTCTAAGCACAGAAAATTCAGATCCCAGTGAGCACAAAGCAGAATCCTCTGGAGAAGGAGCTCAAGTCTTTGCTTTGCAGTACACAGAGAGATGCTCTTCAATTGGCCAGTCCTCTTTCATTTTAACAGGTTAGATGTGTTTCCAGGTAGGAACAAAACATTAAATACTGTGACTTCACAGAAATACAGATATATCTGCTCCAAACAGATTTTAAACAGTGATTTTAACAAGCTCAAAATCAGTGAAGTCCCTTTTAAAAGCTGATGGTAAATATTAGAAAATAAGTTGGGCTGCATCTCTTTTAACTAATGAAGCCAGAACACTGATTGAGCTGAAATTGAGCAGGGAAAAATTCACTGCAATGGAAGATATGAGAGAAGTTGTCTAGCAAGGTTTTAATTAGTCTCTATTTTGAGAGAAATGTTCGTAAGTGCAGTTATGCTTAAAAACACAATGCAAGTCATCAAGATAAAATACCAAAAATTATGTGTAACTGCAATAATGTAGGTTACATGATCAAGTTTACCATCAATTGTATAGATAACAGTTGGGTCTGGGTGGATTTTCAGGACATGAACAATATTCATGTGGCTGTATTCCTCGTTTTTAGTGTATTCATGTAGTAAGCTACATCATTTTATCTGAGAATTTGCAATCAGTACCATTATTTCCCCATGCTTGAGAGAGGGACAAACTATAGTCCCCTTTTAATAAACAGTGAAATGAGGCAAAGGACAACTAAAGATAGTGTTTATGACACTTGAGTCCACGTGTCTACAATACAGTCACCTGCACACAAATCAAACATTCAATTCCCTTTGTATATAATGATCAGAAACAGGCACATCTAAACAGATTCCTCAAACTTATCTTTAACAGGAGGTTGAATAGAATCACCTCTCAAAACACCCATTTCTTCCCACTAGTTGTCTGACTAAAGTGCTCAAACAACTGCAACAGACACCTAGAGTTAGGTGAGGTGAATGTACATAAATGACTCTTCAAAATCTGAGAAGAGAGCTGAAGGTGGAGAGCCTGGATGGAGACTCACCTCCCACACTTTCCAGTGAAACACATTCTCAAAACTGAAAATATATCATATAGTACAACTGTTACAGCTTATGAATACCAGTAAAAATATCCTTTATATCCTAAAAAAAAAAAAGTCCTAGTTCAATAATTAATGTTTTCACAAACTAAAAATATATTTCAGAAGCTGTGAGCTTCAAGAAAAGTCAGCCAACTTCACAAAAATGGCCATGTGTGAAATCATAAAATGATACATTATACCAACTGAGGATTAACAGAATCAGACTTAAAAACCAAATTAAAAATAAGCTAGATGAATAACATTCCTCAGAGAGTGACAAAGCAAATATTAAGTTGCTATACCTAAATGTGGGACAATTGTCCTGCATGGTCTTGCCTGCATCCTAGTTTGTGAATGGGCACCCAAAATCCCCATGACCAAAGGACAGGACTATAATTTTCTTTAGAAGGTGCACCAAGCACACGGGTTTTTTCCTGGCTGATATCTCCTCTGGCCTGACAACCAGAAATACAAGGTATGCAGAAGACACAGGTCACTTCCCCACCTTGCTGGGACACTCTTCAGATGCATCTCCTGGGGCCAGGACTGTGACGCACATACCTAGTCGCAGAAACAGCTTGAAATGAAGCTGCCTTCTCAAAGCTACACTCTATGTTGATAAAAAGGAGAAATCACAACAAGTCTGTTAAATTTATTTCTGAAGACACATAAAAGTTGCTGCACTCCAAAGTTTTGGAGTTTTCTTTGAAACAATGCAGTAAAGATATATGTTTTCATCTGATTAGGGAGAAAAAGCAGCTGTGAACTGTACTTGCTACTGATTAAATGCCCTGACAACACCTAGAATTGATTAATCTTCTAGATAACATTGCTGTTACTAGACACGTGAGAAAATATCTAAGGTGACAGTCCACTTTTGATAAGTGAGTTCTGTTAATAAATTGGGATTTAAAGCACATTAGTATTTTAATACTCCTATCTGATTTACGAGAATGGCAGAAGTAACTTCCTGTGAAAATTTAGTCCTTCAACTTCGAAAAAGAAGCAGTAGAAAAGGCTGTCATAATCAAAAAGAACTATTTGTTTAGGAATCTGGAAAGCTGAGTCAGTAGAGATTGTATGCAAGGAAACAAAGATGACTTCACATAGGTGATGGAAAGGTCACAACTGGGTGTATCCTACTTATGTTAAAGTAGATTACACATACAACAAAAAGGTGATTTGAAAAGTTTCAGAATCTGCAGGTGAGTGGAAAAATAGGTGCAACATGATTTTCTTTTTGAGGTGATGTAAGGTCTAGAGTCAGAGACTAGCAGTTGTAGTGTCTGGCTGCTATATCTATCAGCAACATAACAGCTGAACCAAAAAGAATAGCAGTGTTGGCTGTTTGAAGTGAAAGTCCTGCTTGGTCTAATAAAGATGGCACTTGCTAAAACTTGGGCTTGCCTGGGCTTTTGAGTAAGTAAAACTCTGAACAACACTGGAACTTCTTTGTTACACTTACTTTTTTTTTTTTACATATAATAACTATTAGGGATAGGAAACACCATAAATATTTTCCAGTTGAAGACTAATGTGACTTGTCTCTTTTGATCTACATAGTGTTCTTGGGAAAAAAAAAAAGAAACAAAACTACAGTGCAGTTGTCTACTGCTATCTTGAAAAGAACAGCTAAAAATATCTGAAAACCAACCATTCCTAGGAAGTGTGGTAGAAGTAATTACTTTGGGAACCCAAAGTGTTCAGAAACATTGAATACTAAATATACTAAATACTAAAAAGACATGAAGACACAATCTTTTCTGTAACCAGTTTGATTTTACGTAAGTGAAGTCATACTTTTCATTATTTAGGAGACAAAAAACAAATACTCAGAGGTGAAAGAGGGTACTGGGCTCTTTGTTAATTTCCAAGACTGAAGAGAATTAAAATGACTAAAGTAATATTGTAGCAGATTGCTGTATTATATTGTTTTGAAGTGAAAGAAGAAAAAAGATAGGAAAAAGATAAAGAAAACAGGAAAAGAGAAATAAAAATAAAAATAAAAATAAAAATAAAAATAAAAATAAAAATAAATATTATTCCTAGTGTTATTTTCTGAAAGGGATCTGAATATAAAACACAGTCAAGAAAAAAGAGATACAGGAGAGAATTAAATGACTAGGTACTTGTATAACATCCATTAGCAAGTTTTATGATTCCAAAGGAGGAACTGTATCAAATACTACTATGGACATGAGGAATCTTGGATACATTCTTAATCCTTTATTTCAAGAATCTCAGGAGATCATCACATTCAACTTTCTTCTGCAGGTCACACCAGGTTGCTAAGGGCTTAAAAGAATAATATCCAAAAATACTTTGAAGAATGGAGACTGCCAAACCTCTCTGGGCACTCTATTTTCTTACTGGACCTGGTGTACCCTGGTTCTCACAATGGGAATTTTTCTCCTTACATCCAGTCTGAAAAATCTTTATTTCAACTTATGTCCACACTCTCCTGCCCTCTTACCTGCACCACAGTGAAAGTCCATCTTTTCACAAACAGCCTTGAGGTACCAGAGGCTGCCGTGAGGGTCTCTCCCACAAAGCCATCTCTAGGCTGAAACAACTCTGGTCCATTAGCTTCTCCTCAGCTGGTCAGGTGCATCAGCCCCTTACCATCTTGGTGACCCTCCACTGAACTTTCTTCAGTTAATCAATTTATTTCCTCAAAGAAAGAAGGGGGCAAGTGGGCAAAGATGCCACCTAACAAGTGCTGAGTAAAAGGAAATAATAATTTCCCTCAGCCCGCTAATACAGCCCAGGATGCTGTTGGCTCTCTTCTCCTGGGATTCACTGCTGGGTCATGCTCTGCTTGCTGCCTACCAAGACTCTTTGGTTCTTCACAGCAGAGTTTTTCCCAGCTAGTTGTATAATTCTCTCTCCAGTACAGGATTGTTCTCCAGTTGTTTCCCAGTGTCACAATTCTAAATGAAATTTTTATTCCCTAAGAATCACAACAGCTTTCTAGCCTGCCCAGGCTAAATTACTAGCATTAATATAATTCCCTATTTTTCAGGTGTATACATAAATAAAATTACCATGATGGACTTGGTTTGAAAAGATTGACTTAGCTGTCTCAAACAGCTCCAATTAAAACTCTGCCATATCTGTTAATTTAGCCAGAATAAGGAGCCAGCCAACCACTTTCATGAGTACTTCTGGACTCATTTCCTAGACCCAGCAGAACTCATCTACTCCTCCTGCTATCTGTCATTCATCTGACAGTGAATGGCACTTCTGCTTCCATCTACATGAGAAGGGGATTTAAAAGCTGCCATTACAGCTGGAATTAAGGAGCACTAATGGCTTGCCAGCCATGTTCAGGGCATGAGAATGTAGATCTTACTGAAGGAGACTAAAAGGAGTTGGTTTGCCCATCTCAGGGAAGTGAAAAGTGAGAGGGAGTTTATTCTACAAATAAATCATGCGCTGTAAGCTACATAGGGGAAAAACTTATTTAGACAATAAAACAATTCTGCTGTAAGAACAAAGGCATAAATTTTAGGCTGGCAAGTGGAAAGCTTCTAAACATGTCAGGGTTATGGCACTGCAACAAACCTCCTCCATTTGGGCAGCAAAGGCAAGGAACCTAACTGGTTTTAAGACATGGAGAGAAATTTATGAAAGGTATTATATGGATTGGTGATGTCAGCCAAATTGGTGACTCAGGAGATCTCTTCTAGTCATATTGTGCTGAACATTTGCATCATGACTATTTTTTTTTATAAAGTGGCCAGTGAAAAATATCAAGTGTATTATTTTAATTAAAAATTAAAGAAATATAAATGACAGCAAGTTAACCTCATTGTGATAAGCAATTAACAGAATTACACTGTGATTGAAGCTGATGCATAATTAACAACTGCTGTAAATGATGTTATCCATCTAATTTGCCCAGATTGGGATAGCTTTATTCTTAGGCATGTTTAGCAAGTTCTGTGGTAATATGCACTTGAATGAAGTGCTCTTTACTAATGTGTTCAAATTCACAAAGCTGTTATTAGAATTGCAAATAAGATATACACCAGCATCATTTCCTCTGCCCATCATTTTCTCTTCTTTGGAACAATCCTTGACAGAAAATCAAATTGTAACAAGTCCAAAAGATGTTTGCACAAATTGAGCAAAAGTAGTGTTATTAAACATGAAAAATGTGCAAAAAAATCATCATGATGAAGCAAGTGGGACTGAATTCAAAACACAAGCTGCTGCTGAGTAAAAAGGAGCAAGAATCATGGAGCTCACTGGCGGACAAAGGAAAACACTCAAGGTAGAATTCACTTAACAAGTGGAAAGGAGAAGAATATTTTTTCAAGTGATGTATATTTAAGGCCCAGAACTGAAGAATCTCTGATCATTCAAAGTCTAATGAAATCAGTAGAAAAAAAAAATCAGCTTTCAAGTATAAGGTCTTCATGGTCAATACATGTTGGAGTTGTAAAGTCCTTAATTACCTGACTAAAGCATACCAATTAAAAAAAGAAAGAAGTAACTAGTGGCTTACAGGTCTTCTGTTCAACTTTTCCTAGAAGCATATTGGAAAATCTGAACTGGAAAAAGTAATAAGAGGAAACAATTGCCTGACGAGGAGCACACACAGCCTTGTGTGGACAAAATAATGATACCATTCAGCAAAAATTTTTGGAGTGTGCATACCTTCCACCAAACTACCACCAGCTTCTCCAGTTTCATAGGTATTTATATGGCTTTCAGAAGCACATGAGCTTTACAACTGATTCATCTCTAAATGGCCATCAGTTTCTGAGTGAGAGGTGTGTCGAAATAGGACAGGCAATGATATCGTCTCTAGCAAGCAAGGAGGTTAGTGAAGCATGCAGCAAAACTTTACTTACATTCAAAAAAGGAAACAACAAAGCACAGACACTTCAGTTCTTCATACACAGATGAGGAAAGGCTGATTTCCTAGGCTGTGTTTCCATCCTCATCTCTAGGTAATACCTGCAGCCAATAAGAGTAAAATAAATGCTAAGCTACCTGCAATGCAAACCAACTATGCTTCTAAATAAAATTCATATTTGGATTATAAAGGTTGAGAATATAGCGCTTTCATTCAAGGTATAAAGGCATTTCTGAAGATTAAAGAAAATGCTTAAGTCATCAGACAACATTGATGCCAGATTTTCTTCCACTTGTAGAGTAAAAAAGCATAGAATTTATACAATGTCTTGAAATACTATCTGGAAGGATTACATATAGGGAATAGAAGACAAAATGGTTTTTAAGACTGCAGTTCTGTTGACATAGAAGCATATGAATAAAAGATCCCCTGCTCTTTGGATGACTAATGTTTAGGTAAACTGGGTAAACTACATAGTAAAACAGGATTTGTAGTAGAAAAGCCTGAAAGAAAAACAATTTTAATTTGACTATGTGTGCAGCATTTCAAAAACGATGAAGGCGTGAAAGAAACAAAGGGACATTTTGTAGTAACCTTGAGAACTACTTTACAACTCTTGCAGCCTTGCTGACTTTTCTCAGGTGGGGTGAACTGCACTTTTAAATGCTAAGCTTTAGCTGGGCAGGCACTACCTATTTACTGCTTTATATATATTCATTTCAATGTTGTCTATTAATTCTACACATTCTTATGTACGTGTAGTCTATGCATTTATGAGCAACTCTTAAATCCAAAAAAACATGCACTGGTCACTCATAAAGTTCTGAAAGACAATTTGCTTTCTGCACCCCAAATATAACTTCATGCTATTAAGATCCAAATAAAAGCATGTCATTTTTAGATTTTCATATTTCAAAAATATCCACCTGCTTCAGCAGCATTATTTGCTTTGCCTTTCACATGACTCGAAACTTTATGGGTAATACATCCTACTTTCCCTCGGAAGAAACTGACAACACAGAAAATCACATCTAAACACCAGGGATGAAACTAACTCCCTTTATTTAGATACAACAGGACTTTAGTTAAGAACAGAGATTCTTACAGTCTAAATTGTAAGTCTGCTGAGGTACTACATTCTTTATTGATCTTGTAAACTGCAGTGCATGCAAAATAGAAAGCAGTAAAATTATTAGCCCATCAGTACTTTCTGTCCTCAGAAGTGATACTGTTACACCAGCATGCCACATTGATTCTGGCATTATCATAAATTAGACTATTTTATTCAATAGTTAAACATATATTAAATTAATTCTTATCTGCGTATTTTCACATTTAGCCCCTGAATCAGGAATATATCATTTGGCTAATAGTGGAGGAAAAAAAGCACTACTTGAAGTGACACAGCCTCTCCCACTGGGATCACTATAAAGGAACAAAGAAATCATCAGGTGTACTAAAGTGAGGAAGAAATGGATCTGTTCTTGAGGTCCCTCTCTGGCTCTCTCCCTACCCTCACTCAGCTATGCAAGGTAAATTAGTCTCTCCATCATCCATGATGAGAAGTTGGAGTCTCTATAGGAAGCACACACTTTTCTATGAATCTCTTTTAGTTCTACATTTTCAGACCTCCCTTACCCACCTAATTCTATAGTCATTAGTAGGGCAATAAAATGACACAAAATGAGCAAAGAGCAATAAAGCAATCATATTCCAGCATGTTTATTTAGTGTGGTCCTTAATGACAGAGACCTTCGTACCCACTGATACCTGGAGCTGCTACTAATTCTCCTCTGCCTTAAATCCATGGTTATTATTACTCTCAGACTTATGCCCAACGTTTTAAAGCCTGCTTCACGTGAACAGTGCAAAAAAAATCCTCACAGAAAGAAAAATCATTTTTAAGGGGGAAAAGAAAGTTTTGCAAATTCAGCCCAAATCCACTTGCATGTGAGTTAGATACAATGAAAAATTTACCTGACTGCACTGAGGTTGTGTTAAAACACGTTAATTTGTTCCTTAGCCTTTGAGTGTACTGCCCAAATTAGCTGGAAACGTCAAATGGTATTTGGTAGCTGTTGATATTAGACTGTAGACACATGCTTAGTGGTAAGAAAGGTATTTAAAATCTAACTATATACTTGTGTGTACTATAGCATACTGTGATTAGTGATTAGTGACTAGTTCTACAACTCTTTCTATGTCACTCTAAAATCTGTTGCATTGCTTGTTCTTCTCTTGCTCTCTCCATCTTCTCTAGACTTTTCTAGAGATATTCACTCTTTCGGTTAGCCTTTTATCAGACAGATTGGTTTTACTGCAGATTTCAGCAGGGGTTTGTTTCTCTACATTGAGCTCTGGGTATCTGTCATCTTTCAAACTGGAATGAGATGCACAAATGTGGAAGCCTGTCCATAAAGTAGCAACTACTCAGAACACCTAAGTGATGTGACCCAGATAACATGTGAGATGCTAGATTAATATATAGAAAATGTATCTAGATTGCCAAAATTCTACAAATAGCATGCTCTACTTAGAAAAGTTGGTCAAAAACTACTCAGGTAAAAATTCTGCTTTTCATTTGAATTTTCAGGTGTCCAAACAGTATCCTATTGTGCAAAAAAAAACGGCTTGCTGAAATAAAAGCATAGTAAAAGAGAGTTATGTGTTGAATTATTTCAGTGAGCTAGGATCCAAAGTAAAGCACTATGATAAATCACATAATTTTGCTTAAAAGCAGGGGGAAACAAAACATGGACACATAGAGGAAAAAAAAATAAGAAAAAAATAATGGGAATAAACCAAAACACAAAACAAAGCAGTGCCTCTTTCAGGATGATTGAATCTTGCTTAATCCATATTTTACTCTCTGCTACATAATTTTACACTCTTGACAAAATGTCAGGCAGTTGGAAGAGGGTTAGAAAAACATATGTAGCTTTTTGTCAACTTTATGCCTTCCTAAATTTAGAAGACATTTCTGAATAAAGAAGCTAAAAATAAATTACAAAACAGTGTCAATAATGTGGTCTGAATTATCCAACAATAAAAAATATGGAAACATTTTAATATATTTTAATAGAATTTTCATAACATAAATAATAGTAACAAGACGACCGGCAACAAAAAAGTGATTTGTAGCTGACTTACACAGATGACCTTTTAAAAAACCCTACACTGCCTATATATACTGTGGCTTGTTTACCTACATGTTTAAACTATTCTAAAAACTCATAGTTAAAATGAAGCCAACATGTACTTTACCTAATCTTAATAGCAAAACCTGGCACTGAGGTCTTGGATAAGCAAATATAGTCACATTAATAGTTACAATTTTAGTTTCCAGAATGAAAATCAATACCAATTTATCTGGATACTGTAAATTAACAAAATATATAGAAAAAATAATGTCTACAAATTTACATTACAATTTTATTTTCCACAAATATGTATATATAGAGAGAGAGAGAGAGAGAGAGCATATGTTTGTGTATATAGGGAGTTAGAAGGTAATGCAAATGCACATATCTAAATATCCGCATATTTAGATAGGGTCCTGTTTCAATGCAATCCCATTATCTTTAAGGAAATGTGCTGATAAGTTAGAAGTTGCTACATATGCATTTTAATAAATATAACAGGTTTAAATGTGGGATTTCTAAGAAGAAAACTTCCAGAATTTTGTAAACATTCACCATATTAATTCTTTAGTCATTACAGAAACATCATCAAAAAGGCCTGACAAGAACAGTAACTACTAGGCTAAGTCAAAAATTTGATTAATAGATACACTTTCTGAAAAAGCATCTACAAAACAATGGCAGTGAAAAATGAAAAACAAGGGATCAAGCTAGTTGTCAAAATGAAGAAAATGTTAGTTAATTGAATTATGAAAAATTGTTAATTAAAGATAAAATAGTTCTTTAAAACTTAAGCAAATTAGAAATTTTATATCATCATCTCTAACAATAGTTAGATGCAACACCGAAACCAGGTTCACATTTACATCCATTTCTTCCTATTCATTGCCTCTTCTCTACCCAACAGCATTTTACGTCCAGAGCTGCAGTATGGTGCCTTCCACCTGCCCAAGCAGCCAACAAGATTAACCTGTTTTCTCTCTGGAAACTTGTGACCAGTGAGGAGCAGAATGATCAAACAGCTTTTTTACAATCTCTGTATGAGATTAATCATGTCTCTCCTTACAAGTCACTGAAGTCCCTGAATTTTTTCATTCTGCTACCCTTTCACATCAGTCCTCTTGTTCCTTACTCTTTACAGTCTTATTAAGCTTTTATTTTCCTGAGTTAACAAACACAGACTTTTACCTCTCACTCTGACAAGTTCATTGCTGAACATTCCATTGTTCATCAGAAATATGTAAAAGAAAATAGAATTAATTCTATGAAAAATGTTAGTACGTTGGTGCTTCATCAAGCCACTCTTCTTAATTTTCCAACATATCCATGTTAAGCTAAACAAATATGATCACACAATAAACTTTCAATAGTTAACTGAATGTAGTCATAAAGTATACCATTCAGTAACCAAATCCACACAAAATGTGCAAATTATTACAAAGCAGCACTACATCTCAAACAATAGCAACATGCACTATCTCCCAGGTAGTACTAAGGGACAAACAATTGTTTTATGCAACAAAAATAGTTACTAATTTGTTTATAGTGTCTGAATAATTTTAGAGGAAACTGTCTGTTAATTATTGGAAGACATGGTATAGAAAACATTGAGCAAAGCAGTCTCTAGTCTTCAGAAAATTAACTGAGATGAGATGAGATGAGATGAGATGAGATGAGATGAGATGAGATGAGATGAGATGAGATGAGATGAAACAAACAGAAACTAGAAGAAGCACTGAGATATGCCACCAGTCTGCCAATGTTCCTTTCACAGAGAACATTCTGACCCCAACAGTTCGAAACACTGAAGGTGGTAAACAAAGAGATCACAGGCCTGCTTACAAGTCCTCTTCTCAACACAATATCAGTGGACAAACTAAAATAAGAAGTATCAACAAAACATAAATCAGCAGAAGATCAAATATCCCCACAAAAAGGAGCTGAGGAGATTTTTCCAAATATTCAGGCACCGTAAGATGCAAATATGCCATTAGCGAAGCCATGGCTCTTGATAATGGCTGGTCTCACTCTGCTGGGAACCAGCAAGTTGAAAAATATCCTCAATCGGAAGAATAAAAAAGGGAAGGAAGCAGAGGATTGCTGGCATTCAGAAGAGGCTGATTATGACCAGATATCTACTGCAGCAACTTCTCCAACCCAAAATTTCCTCCTACACATACATACACACACACACACACACACACACACACACACACACACACAGAGCAACAACATCCATTGTACCACTATTCTCAAAAGGAAAGAGAACTAGCAACCACAACTATTTATGATGTTTTTGATCATTCTTCCTTTTTGCCGGCAGACAAGATGATCAGTTTACAGACACCACATAAGATAGGTAGAATGTATTTTAATAGACATCTTATTTGACTTAAATAATTTTAAGTATTACCAGGTATTAATTAAAACCATTCTTCCCCAAAACTGGTTTCCATATATCTAAACTGCATGTGACTTTACTATCAGCCATAAAAAAGCATAACCAGTAACAACTGAGAAAACACATTATACATAGCACTTACTTTGCCATGAAATTCTAGATGAGTTAATGATAGATAATGGCCTACAATTCACGTGTGACTTATTTTAGCAAATCTCACTGATACAGCAATTCAAGCATGCTGCATCAAGGCTGCACTAAGTATAATCAAAGAGGCTTGCAGAAAAATCAGCAAAAATTACAAAACACTTAATGGAAAAGAAAGTGACATGCTTAGAAGTCCCACGAACGCAGTGATGTTTGACTGTTTTAACATATGTGTTTTATCAGGATTTCCAGTGCAGAGTTTGTGGAGAAAAGAACTAAAGTGTCTGTTTTAGTACCCTGCTCCTCACACAAAAGAATTGAAATTGTTGCAAAATCCTATCCAGTGTCACTGTGACGGCTGCCATCTTGACCGACACCAAGGTGAGGTGTAAAGGGTATCTTTGCAAGCTCTCTTTCAACTTTTTAAGTGGGTTACCAAGTCCATATCTAATACCTAAGATGTGGGTGCACATTAGATATACTGTGCAGCAGTGGGTCTGCAGCAATGACAAACTTTGCAACCTCATTAATCTATTCCTTTCAGTAAGCCCTCATGGATATATTGAACAACAGAAGTCTCAGGAATATCTGTCTATCTGGACAAGTCTACGTGTGACTTCGTTAGCAATTTCCTTTCAGTACAAAAGCTAACTTCAAGCCTAATCCTAGCCCTGCCCTTTGTTTTCTATCAAACAATCATTAATCCAGGAAAAATCTTCCATCTTAACCCACGGTAGCTTTGTTTCCTTACGTGGTTTTTTGAGGAAATTTGCCAAAGGCTTCTTGGAACATTAACTATACTGTGACAATGTCTAAAACCAGAAAGCACTGAAAGGTCCTGAGCCTGACATACCCCAGCTTTGCTACAGATTGCATTGGGATGAGGTCTGGAAGGGCACCGGCAGCCTTGCTTCCCTTTCATTAACCCTTTTGGCAGGAGAAGAGCTATGGTATTTGCTTGCTCTTCCAAGGCAAGACAATCAGAGACCAGGACACAGGGAGCACACACCACGAGGACGTTCACTGAGGCACACCCCTGTCAATAACATATCTCTATCCTTGCACCCAGGGATTCTTATGCACTGTGCACTCTTGCTGCAAAAATTCTTTGTATTAGGCTTTCTTTTTCACTGAGTTCAGACTGCAGTTCCTCAGATTTCAGCTGCAACCCTTTTTAGAAATAAATAAAAAATAATTTTAAAAATGGCATAATATTTACCATTTTCCAGGGTCCTTTGATACAAGGTGACAGACACAGAGTAGTGAGACAGATTAGTAAATACAAACCGTAACAAGATAACTGAAATAATAATACCTTCAAATACCTTCCTACTTGTGAACAACATGAAAGTAAAGCCAGCTTCACCAGTACTATGTTAAAGAACTTTATGAGGAAAAGTTGAACAGCTGAGACAAAAACAATTTAAAATAGAGCAAGAAGAATCTTGGTTCCGTGTCTCCCACTGCCCTTCAGATGGCTGCCGTGCCACCACAGGAAATCACCCCACTGTTGGTCACTCTAAATGGCCCCCAGCCACCTTGGGCTCTCAATGGCAGCTCACTTACTGCAGCCACTACCAAACAGACCAGTGATAATGGACTCACCTAAAATAAAAAAAAATCTGCTCTAAGATCAAACAGCCATGGAAACTCACAAATAGATGCTGGAGCACATTCAGTAGAAATGTAGCTGACCATTAAGAAATGTCAGCATTCGTTTGCTGTGGAAGATTCCTTTTTAAATGGTATATATCATTTAATTTTGGTGTTTTGGTGTGGCTTGGGAAATACCAAAGCAAAATTAAGTAAAAATACACATGCAAAAGCCCAAACAGATCCTAGAGAACTTGAAACATCTTTTCCTATAAAAATATAAATAAAAATTCAGGTGACTCATAATTAGGAAGAAAAGACATTGGAGTAAGATTTTTCTTAAGAGATCTGGCAAAACTAGACTATTTCCACAACAAAATATAGCCTGAAGCATAAACTTTACTATTATTTAGTTTTATCAACTCTTCATTCACCTAGTAGAAATACAAATTTGTGTAACTGCATAGATGCAGAAATCCTTTGTGGAATCATATTGCCTGATTATATGTTTTTTTTTTAATAAAGAGCAGATATAAAAATTATCTAAAGCTAAATTACCAGTTTTACTTGATATTACCTTTCCATGCTCTTCAACAAAAATCCATAGGAACAAGATAAATGTATTTGCCCTTCTGCTAATGTTTCAGTGCAAATCTAAAGATTCAGGACTGTTTAGAATCAGTTTTTTATAAACTGCATGGAGTTTGAAACAATGTATTTAATTCACATACATAAAGATGGACCCTCTTCAAAAATGTTATCTTTGGAAGCAAAGGCCATTTCTCAATAGGAAAAATGTCATTTAACTAGATAAAGGGACCAAACCAGTTCAAACTACCTTATTAGCAAGAGCTCTCCTATGAAAAATGTGCATCAAAATCTAACACCAACACACCATTTTTTGCAGGACCAGACATTAGTTTCACCAGAAGAAAATGATCTGTAAGAATGTGTGTAACAGTGCCCTCTGGCGAGAATGTGCCTGAGAATATGCTTGCCTTGTAAGGGTAAAGAGATTTTAGCGGCAGGGCTAATACGCAATCAGATTATTTTGGAAAATGATTTATTGTATAAATTTTCAAAACCAGCAATGAAGAAGTTAGGTGTTTTGAGATTATAATTACTTTATACTAATTTTAAATGAAAAACATTTTTTAAAACACAACCTTGTATGACAAAAAAGACAGTAGCCTTGACTAGGTGAAGATTTATGAGTGCCATAGACAGCATAGCTACTTTTATGGCTGAGAATGCAATAGATCCTAAGCAAACATTGATAAGTCCTCTATTCTTCTGAGAAGTATCCACCCACCAAGTGTCCTGACATTGGAAAGCCCCACCGTTTTGATAAGAATAAAGACCAGCTAACTGTAGAAAACAACCTAATTTCTTAACTTAGTCAAAGACATTCATCAAATGTTTCGTGGGCAAGGGCTGCATCTTCCTTCATTATGAACAACGACCACCACATTTTCAACCCTACTGAAATGTGACAATCCTAATGAAATATGTAATATAATATATATATTCACCCCATGAAATATATGTATATACATGTATATACACATATGTATACATATACATAGAAAATTAAATTAAAATATTGGACAGACTTGTCCATTGAACCAAGGAGTAACATTCTACTTTCAAAAGGTTTAACTGTCACACACAATAGAAGATACTTCATAACAAATAGTTGATACAGAGTTGTGGTGGTGGTCAATGCCTGAAAATACCGTTCTGGTCTAATTTATTACCTGCTCTTTGTGATGAAACCACAAAACAGTCGCTTTACCATGACTGTCATGGTCCTTCACCAGTACCTCCCAATGACCCCATGTGCTGTCTTTGAAACTACCATGGCACTTACTTTCAGCCTCCTCAGTGCAACCTGAACTGCATCAGTGTTCTCCCAAGGGCAGGAAGACCTAGAGAAGATACTAGAGCTGTTTGTAACTATGGTGTTTACATCACGTAAGAATGAGAATATGAACTTAATGAAAGTATTACACTAGTCAACTTCTCCATCTCTTAGGACAATCCTTCTTCTCACTCATATCAATTATGTCTCATCACCCTCTTGCTCTAACTTTGGTGACTAATTAACTTCATGGTTTTTGAGGAAGGAACTTGGCAGTCCCAGTTAGTTGTTTAACAAATAACCAGATGTCCCCAGAGGACTCAAAGGAGTCACTTACAGCCAAGTTCCATTGGGTCAGGTATAAACATCAAACAAAAACCCACCTCAGCAGGTGGCAGCAAGAAGTGTGGGGAAACAAGATTGATAAAATGTCATCAGCAAATAAAAAATCTCATTTTACATTATTTCAATGTTTGGTCTATTTATTATATAAGTATCAGATATTGTAGGTCTCGGTTATAGTGTATTGTTTGTCAAGTATATGCATTATCCTCCTCTTATACATTTACTTAACACCTCCAAACATCCAGCTGTTAACTTTCCCAAAACAGAGGCACTAGCACTTTCAAAGGTTTCAAAGCTAATTAGTTTTACAGAGACACACACACAGACACACAGACACACAGACACACACAAGAAAGTGTGGAATGTTCCAAACAAAGACAACAAATTAAAATACTTTCAAAAAGTTAAAAGTTCTTCCTCTTTTTCAAATTGTCACCCTTGCAAAAAAAGTGGACCGAGTAAACTGTTTTTCAAAATCTAACATGGCTTTGACAGAAAGTTCCACTTGTGGAAAATGAAGCCAATTTATTTTGGCAAATAAAGAAGCAGAGAGGGCTGTGTAAGTCAGGTCTGCAGTAGAAACATTAACTTTCCTGATCATACTTTAGCAAGAGTTAAAGATCCTAGAGCAAAGGCTACCTTTTTACAATGGTAGCAAATGGCATTTGGCCTTCTGAGGCCAACAAGCATCACGGTAATATATGAAAAACACAGCAGTGGTGCAGATCAGTTTGGGGTCTGCTCTGAACCTCAGATACAGGGTAAGTTAGAAGTCAGCAAATTAAATTACTGGCTTTTAAACTGTCCCATCATGTATTTTTGAATAGCTCCATAGATACTTCTCAATTAAGGCAACTAACAGCATAAGACTATGCAGCAGCAAAACAGAAGAGCGAAACTACAGTGTAAATTGTCACCGTTTGCTTATGCAGAAGTAAGAGCTCGGTGCAGTCACATTACACAAGCATTCCTCACTGGTGAAGTAATTGGTAACTGAAAGTGCTTGGATAAGAACATAGCTATTTTGTGCCAGACTGATAATTTTGGTAGAGCGAAAAATAATTATCCAGAGTAGCTGCAAGCAATACTCCATGGAAATCTAGTGGAAGTAACAGAAATTGAAAAGAAAACAAATAAATATGAGAGTCCGCATTTCTGCAGAAAACCTCAGCAAACTGGCAAAACCTGATAAATATGTTACAGTCCTCACACGTTCAAAGTCAATGAGATTTGACTGCAATGTATATTTTTTTAATTTACTAAAATCAAGAACATTAAAAAGTCAGAAACCCTGTCCTGCTTGGGACTTAGCCCTAGCTTGTTCCTGTCACTACAAAGCTCCACATTCCTAGGGTGCAGTGAACACCGGTGTGTGCCACCAAGGTTAGTGATGGCTGCTTTCTCTTGGAGCCTTTGTAAAACAGTTAAAGGAAGTTTTCCTGAAATGAACTCCTTATTAATCAAAAGCAAAATAATTCTCTCTCTTACAGCCATGTGAGAGAGGAGGGGATAATTGTTTGGAAATTGGAGAGCCCTGTTAGCACTCCAGGCTTTTTTAATTCCAACCCGCACATCTCTGTCAGTACTGCAGCATGATGGCATCAAGCCGACTTTATTATTCTGTTCACAAAGGTGTATTTCGCATGTCTTAGATCAGTCGCAACTTGCCTCAGTGTTTCTAAAGGGAGTAAAATAAATATACTATTATTCTAGCTTTTAAAACAAAACAAAGAAACAACTAGCAGAACACATAGATTTTCCTGCCTATTTCAAAATCTCAGGGTGCTCTGACAGCAATGTTGCATAGTAAATAAAGTAAAAAGAAATCCACTCTAATCAAGTTATTTATTAGTCCTTTAGATGCATTACATTGACAGAAGATGGACTCTAGTTTGCTTTCTTTGGGATCACACAGACAGTAAAACACGAAGTTACAAGAAAAAGCAGGATGAATTTTTTTTTTTGTTTGTTTCTATCAAGTTTTTATAGTGTCTAGGTTTTCCATCTCAACTGCTCTTGTTCAAAGTAAATCTAGTTCAGGAAAAAAAAAATCCCCACCTCATTTCCCTGAGAACCTAGTTATTTTTATCTACCTCAACAACCAAGCTACTCTACCTTGTCATTTCAATTTTCACATATTTTCTCTTTGTGTATTCGTTCTATGATTCAGTGAAATCTCATCTCTTCAGCCCACTGCCATAAACTACTGTCCGGAACAAAGCTCTCTCTCAAATTCAATCTCAAACAAAATGAAAAAGAAAAAAATCACAAATGAGAAAGTGGACCACAACCAATCCTATGGGCCCCATTCTCACAAGGTCTGCAAGTTATTTTGTTTCATCAAGTAAACCTGAACTACGGGAAAGTGCTATCGCTTCTTTTGTTGCCAAATGAGAAAGTGTTAATAAAAACAAGATCTACTTCCAGATGCATCGGAGTGTCAATGTTAATTGCTGATTTGGCTAAATACACTTCTTGATCTTAAGTGATTTCCAGATGAAATACTAACAGCTGAAATTTTATCGTTCAAATAAATGGGGACACGGACTGTCACACATTTAGTGGAATTACTGTTGCTAAACTATGATTATTGTAAATAGTAATTATTTGCTGTAGTAGCAACACCTAGAAATCCTTTGTGCTCATCTGATTTTTTTCTCAGCCATTTAACAGTTCAAACGACCAGGAAGGCAAGAAAAACCTTTACGTTTACGTTATCTCAACCTTAGCACAAAAGACTGCGCTGCAGAGGATCTCACAGCTGAAAGAACTCTTAGACAAGAAAGAATTTATTTTTGTTTCAAAATTTATTGCATTTTTTTCTGTGGCCTATTAAAAGCTTTGTAATTTCTGTCTCCAAGTCTATGCATTATTTTTCTTCTGTTGATATGACTTTAACAGCTTTGCATAGAATACAGTATAGTAGATTCCCCAAGTAAGCTGTAATACCTGTAACTTATAGGACTGGATTATGAGGCTTTTCTTGTAAACATGTATCCTGAGAACACCAAAAATTAAGCACTTATGTAGCAGGTATTTACACACGCTGGAATTAAGCCATGGTATGTGAACCTGTGAGTCAAAAGGACTGAGCAAAGAATCAATTAAGGTTCTCTACTGTAGAAAATACCTTGTCATATGATGGCGGCTGTAAGTAATTTCTGCAGTCAAGAACAAGCAATTGTCTGAATCCATACTGTTGCATTGTTGAGGTACAAGCTAGGCAAGCCCAAAAAAATTGCTTCAATCAAGTAACACGCAAAGGGAGTTAGCAGTGAATTAAAAAATTAGTGTCACACAATGAAAACATGTTTAATGAAAATGATGGAATTCATTTTACCTTCTATTACAGTGATTTTTAAATTGTTGTAACTTAATTAATGTTAGTCTGGTCAGCAGAACAATCCACAACAGAGTGTGCAGAACTGATCCAAATATTCGCACATGCCACATGACAGCAGTGATGTACTAATAATAGTATATTGATGCTGATGTTCTGGCATCTCTGTGACTATTAAAATAGTTTCATTTTGTTAAAAAGTTGTACTTAGAATTCTTTATTCAGCTGCAAACAGAAAATGTAATTAATCAAGATATTTTTCACTTCTTCAGCTTGAGATTTTCAAAAGTTAGGCTGCAGTGAAAAATTGCTAGAATTTCCTGGTGACTTTTCAGGCTAGTACCTTTTTCTTATCAAGTTTACACCAAAGTGATTCTGTAAGTGTGCATTTGGTATAGAATGCGACATTAAAGAATTTGACAAACTGCAATATATTAAAAATGAGCTTCTAACATGCATAGGTATACATGCCTTGTAATACATACATATTTCTCTAATTCCTCAACTGTCCCACTGTCTTTTTAACATAAATCTATTGCTACTATTTTTGCTTATTTTTCTTGTCTCAATATTTTGTTTTTGGCTAAGCAGAGAATCTTTCCCTTGTGGACTCCTACAAGGCTCAGTTCCGAGCCCTCTATCTTCTCTCCCAGGCCATCACATTAATACTGCCTAAGCACTGAACCTGAGGTCATCAGTCATCTATAATCTCAACCACCACACCAGCTCCAGTGATGCTTATTTTTAGATACTTTAACACCTATGAATATACCTTCTTCTCCTTTGCCCCTGATTTTCAAGTTAAGTTCTATGCTTCCTCTTCGTTTACAACAGCAGAGCCTGAGATGTGCCTAAAGCAAGCACCTCTTTCTTTACCCCTTCTCTGTGCTCCTTCTCAACTCTTTCCATATTTCATAGTTTCAGCATCAATCTGTTTTTTCTCCTCTGCTTGCAAACTGCCTGCTGATTCCCAAAACATTCTCTGTATATAAAAAATTTCTTTGCCACAGAGCCAGTGTGCTATTTTTCTCCAAAAACTTTGTGGACAACAGATTACTCAGAATCTCAGACCCAGCAATGGAAATTTTTGCAGACCTTGTCCCTTTTCAAAGATAGTTCCACCTAGAAGTACATTAGCTGCTGTGACTGATGTCTGAACTGTGATCTTCCTGGCCATAGCGACTCCGGGTGCTGGAGGTCAGTCACGTCATTTCATCCCTTACAAACCTGAGGTGGAAGAGCAGAGCCTTACAACCCCCCTATACACATCTTCACCAAATTCCTCATTTTGACTTTCATCTGTTTTTAGTTCAGCTATGTCTCTTTCTGCCCTAAAGCCAAGCTCTCCAGTCCTAGAGATGCACAGGCTGTAATATATGCCCTAACACACAGAATCGTATTCCCGCTCCTCACTCAAGGGTAAGTTACAATAACTAGAACTGTTATTGTGACTGTCCACCCACAAACTACATTTAATACCTTGGCAGCTGTTCTCCTTGCATCTTTAGCAAAAGCTGGTGGGCTACTTGAGAGACAAAAATATAAAGAGAAAAAAAGCCAAACTCCCAAATACACACACACAAGACATATACAATCAGCCTTTGTACAGAAAAAATACCTCTACACACTATTCTTACTTATTAATACTCATGTCTATAAATAACTTGCACACACATATTTTCATTCAGTTACAGCAAAGCAATTCTGATGGTAGTGCACAGCTATACTAAAAATGGAAGAAAATATATATAGTGGGAAAAGTCAAGATTTAATTTCATACAGGTTAAAAAATCAGTAATTTTGCTTAAATAAAAACGTACATGTTTGTTCTTTAGTGATACACGTAGAAAGTCTGGAATTAATTAATTCAACATAGTTAACAATATAGACAGAATAGGCATCAAACCTCAATCAACAGGCACCAATAGGCATAAAGAAATCGCTCACAGAATTCAAAACGAGTGGGATTCTTTCCTTCATTACAGCAAACGATGTTTCTTAATATACCTACTAAACCTTAATGTTTTATTTAAGTAACAGTCTACAGTAAGGTTTTCACATGTGTGACATTATTCCAAAGTGTTACAAGGTTCTCACATGTGTGACATTATTCCAAAGTGTTACAAGTGAAGAAAAATGTGTTGGTCAAGACCTAGACTACTCAAAAATGTTAAATTACTAGAATTTTATTTTCATTTTAAATAATAATTTAAGGATCTGTTAAAAAAAAACATAACACATACACCATAAAAACCCCTAAAATCTATAGAAATATTTATTGCTTTTGCCTTCATTTTGTTGCAGACTATTCTTAAAAGATAAATTTAAATATGCAAAAAGTTTGCTTAATTCAAAATTCTTCAATACTGACTGTGTGTTGGAAATAAATCTAATATAAATGTAAATTTATGAAGTCCATCTCCTTTACAAAAGGTAAGAATTGTTTAATAAAGCAGCTGTTAAATGCTTTGCGGTTTTTTCTTACAATTATGTCTACTACAGCTGCATCTGCTTTGGTGTTGCAGCACATTTTACCACTCAATAAAGTAGGTGTCACTGTACTAATAAACAAAGCAATTCTCATTTTTTAACACATTCATGCCATATGAGATTTAAATAATGCCTATCTTTGTTTGGGTTTTTTTCCGCTAGGTTGTCATCAGCCCCATCCCATTTCTTTAATTTGGTGTAATTCCCATGGGGTTACTACAAGGAATATGCATAAAAGCTAGTGACTCTTTCTCATACCATAAAGGAACTTCAAACACACTCACCAAAGTTTTACATAGAAGTCAACAATATTCTTCTGTATCATATGGTGTCTTTCCTTTCAGGAGCTTAATACCTTTTGCTTTAAATGTCGGCTGTGCTTAAGTATGGGGTCTGTCTTTAAAACAATTTCTGCATTTATTCACATTGACCATCCACTTTCTAATGGGTGATTGCACAGAATATTTAGGAATGTATTTCATCTGGTACATTTAGTTTCCATGAAAGCAATGTAGCAGATGAAAACAAAAAGAAAGGTAGCAGTGGCATAATACTACCTACAGCATATTGTGTATTATCATTACGTGTCTGATAGAGCACAGTTTGAGAACCACTGCTCTGTTCAACGATAAACACAGGTATTTATAGACTAGCAGATATATTTAGTGTCATAAACATCCCCCCTGGTTGGAAAAATTAAATTACATACACTGTTTAATATTAGGTGGCTGGTTTGTTTTCTTTTTCTTTTATTCTTTCTTAAATTACAAGGCTAATGAGGCATACAAAATGATTCTAAATGAATTTAAGAAAGGATGTAAGACTTGCTTTATGGGAAAGTTATTGATTTTCAACAGGAATCTAACTATGTCACATACTAATAAGAGCATTACATGTTTTGTATCAGCGCAAGAAGGCAAGCAACTTGCAGACTTGTATGATTCACAGATATAGAAAATATATATATATCTCATAATGCTGTATCTAAAAATGTAAAGAGATACACTATAAGTAACTCCCAGCATTCCCAGCATGAAAATATCCTTGTACATACACAAGCTCCTCTTGCAGTTCTATCGTAACTACACCGACTCTAGGGCCAGAGTCACCACAAAAAAGCCAACATTGGATCCGAACAAAAACGATGTAGAAATCTGAATTCAGTGATATTAGGATCAGGACACAGAGAAAGAAGGAAAGATGAGGATGCTTGTGTTCTTTAGCAAACCCATTCTAAACTGTAAATGGGAAAGCACAGCAGCTGAAATAAAGGGATTCCTGAAAACAGGAGCCAACTAGCAAGCCACAGATTTTTTTTTAATATCTGAAAAAAATCTTTTGACTTATCAAGGACTACAGGACATGTTTAATTCTTTACCTAGCTAAGAGCAGTGGAGTATATTTGGTTTTCCAGGATTACAAGCTGCACTTGTGGCGAGCAGATGTATCCTTTGTGGAAAATGCACCACAGAATCCATTTTCCAGATTTCTAAACCATGTTCCCCAAAGTTTCTGCTTCTGGTTGTACTGGTCTGAGGTAAAGCAGAGCTCTTAAACTGAAAAATATAAATCTATTACTTTGACTTCCTTAAATTATCAGACGAGGCAGAAAAAGAAGCTGTTTTCATAGGAACTTCCAAGAGCATGCTGCCTTTCTATGTGTGATAAGCAGTCAAGTTCTAAACAGCAGCTTCCCTACAACTATTTAACCACGTCACTTTGTCCAGCTATAAAATACCAACCAAGAGAGCTTTTCCTTCATGACCTTCACTATACGGCCGAGGTTTAACAAGCACTTTGCTTGGACTGCTCACAATGCTACTTTTCATGCTTTTAAAGAAAGCAAGAGCTCTGACCTACATATTCAAAGCTACAAGATGCGTAAGACCACTGATTATAAATGGTTAAAAAGTTTGCTGCAGCTCACAGATATTTTCTTAAGGCCATTCAAAGCTGTGCTCATTTTCTACCTGCCAAGGTTTTTGCAATTCATACATGTATCTTAATTTCAGGATAGTCCTTTATGCTCTCTGGTACCACAGAATCTTGGAAATTATCATTGAGAATGTCTTTCATTTTCTGCCCTCTTTCAGCTTCAAATTCATCTTTGGAAATAAATTACTTGACCTACTAGATTAAAATAAGATAAAAACTCCACTATTAAATTCTACACTAACAAAACTCATGGTAAAATTTATGTTAACATTTGAATCCCTTTCTCATCCAGACCATGCAAACTGCTTAACATTTCCTTGCCCTTGAAATGTAAGCCTATGAATTGAAAGTTTCCAAGGTTTGCTCCATTATTTAAAAGATCTTTATAGACTTGATACCAGAAAGATTACATTAGTGGAGTTGCTTGTTCTTCTGTTTACCTCTAATCAACAACATGTTAAACATGTGAAACGAGTTGCCCTCTATAAATTTTTGAGCAGGCAAATGCCCCTTCCATTACATATCTACCAGTCACCCTACTCTTTTTAGTGAGAAAAGAAATTACGGATTTTGTTGACTGACTCTTCTTTTCAGCAGTGCCAGCACAGGCAGACACGCACACAGACCTCAACTGCGCAAGTTCAACATCCACTCGATCAACGCGCGCCTGCCTGTATTTGGCCATTTAAGCAACCTTCTCAACTGGGGACAAGCACACGTATCAATGCTGGCACCTTTGTTATGGGGACAATCACCTTTAGGACAGGTGAGAGCTTAAGTGGAGAAGCAAGCGGTGCTAATGCCTTACACTGCTTTGGTTGTTTCGGCCAAGCTGCAAAATGGAAACAAAATGCATCAGCCTGCGCCAGGGAACTTGTACGCTTTCTTCTCAGCTCTTACATACGTGCAAACAAAGGCATCTGAACGAAACCTTAAAAATCTGCCTAGGATGGACCTTAAATTAACCCAAAAGCTCAAACCAGACTTGTGTTCCCTGAAGTACAAAATGCACCCACATTTTTAAATGTAGTACAGATTGTAAAGTCCGGGGCACTGAGGCTTTGGTTCATACTACTTAGGTTTTACTCTGAATGCTAAATAACAATAGTTAAGGAGAAACAGACCCTGTAAAGTAGCTTTTATTTGAGGTAAGTTTTTTCGTCTTTATTCACTTTTAACTACAAAAGCCATAATGAACAAAGAAACAAAATCCATTCACAGCGCTAACGTATTACACCTGCAACTAGCTTAATGAATTTTGCATTTTTTCAACTTAAACTTCTTCCTGCTAGTCCTGAGGCTACTTTTTGGGGAAATTCCAGAGGAAACTTCATTTTATTTCATTTTTATTTTTATTATTTTTATTTTTATGTTTATATTCATTTTTACTTTTTTAATTTTTATTTTTACTTTTATTTTTATTTTTATTTTTATTTTTATTTTTATTTTTATTTTTATTTTTATTTTTGAAGATAGTGTTTTGTCGTTGATATAATGATCTACTTTTCCATGCAAGCTTGGGTGTCAGAACCAAACTCTTAAAGGGACCAGTTTGTATCTAGAAGAGCCTGAAATTAGGCATAACACGACAAATCTCATATTAAACCTGAGCACCTTTCTTCGCATTTTTTCCCTCTTACTATCATAGCCAAAATTATTAATATTCCTATGATCAAATCTAAAGTTTTACCCTAAACTTATGTCTGGCTAAGTTCTGGCACTTCAAAATTCAAGTAAATTAAACAGCATTGTCTCCCTAAAACCCTAGTTATAACTGCATGTTCAATATTAATATAGTTACTGAAGCTCAGATAGTCAGATAAAAAGACCAAAAAAAAAAGAAAGTTAAAAAAAATAACATAGGGTAAGACACTCTAAAACATCACCAGAGACAAGAGGGTTGGAAGACATTACAACCTCTTTAAAAATGCAGATCTTTTGGAAATGTTTTGGATTTGGAGACGAGAGTCTGAAATATCACTGTTCTTCCAAAAGGCAAGAAATATTACATAAGGATAATACATACCTATTATGTAGATAGTGTCTAGCACCAAAATCAGAATTAACAGTAAAAGCTCTGCATCTTTTTCTCCTTTGTAAGTAGAAAACCTACTTTCATTTTTGTGAGGACAAAAGAAGAAATATCAATCAAAGGGTTACTGCCCAGTAACCATGCAAAACTTCCCATGCAGCCAGTGTATGGGATCTCTATCCCCCCTAATAGGGCCGCTGCATGCCTACCAAACAGTCCAGCAGAAAAGATCGTTTTCAAATTGTTTAGCAATTGGGAGTAGGCAGTAGTAAGCAGCTGAAGTATTTAGCAATTTGGTGTACAAAATCCTGTCCATTTACAAAATCATAATTTTATCCTTGTAACTACAATGGCAGGTACAAGCTAACACCTGTTAGGGACCGAGAGAGGATAGGGATTGTGTATTAATGTGCAATCATAGCATGGTCACCATCTCACCACCTCTCTACTGTCCAGTGTCTCTGAGTAGTGTCTAGACCTTTACTGAGGCAATTTTGTCAGCTAATGTGAAGTCAGTCTGGCATTTCCTTGCAAAAGAAATAAATATTATCCTCTTGAAGGGCATAAGGCACTTTGGAGTATGATTCTGAAACAGCTGGTATCAATAAGAATCATCTTTCTCATCATAGTCATCAATTTACGAAGGAAGAAAGAAACAAACAAACTGTAGCTGCAAACCTGCAAAAAGTGCTTAAGATATATGATCAACTCAGTCATTGTAGTCAGAAATCTTCAAGCATTTGGACCAGCTCTGAGAGTATGAACTGGTCCCACTCAGTGCCGAGTATTGATAGACGTCAGCAGTTAGTCAAAATATGTTTATTTAACAAAGAAAAAGGGAAATTCAACCACCATAGCTCTCTGCCAGCGAGGCCTATTTTGGTTAGCGAGCAACTGGTGACATTGCTACTGTCTCCAACAAGTCCAGCCCAGGCTGGTGTAGCCTAGCAATCTCAGACAAAAATTACTCTCAAAAAGAGGATTCTCATTGCAATATTCCCACAGATGCACCATCAATTGCAAGCTGAGTTGTATTTGTCATTTCATGGAGTCTCTGTCCCCCTCTCCCACCTGAGCCGAATTCCTTTATTTAGGCAAGAATAAATACACATCAAGAAATCCTTTTCCATCAGAGAGCTAAATATAAATAAAAACCTCAGAAGTCTACAGACAAACTGCATGTTAGAAACAGACAGTGGAAACAGTGCTGGTTGTGTAGGTCTAATGCAGTTGGATTCCCAGATAAACAGGAGGCAAGGAAAATTCTCACAGCACCTTGTATACTGCTGACTGTAATGTATGTCCTTGTTGCCTGGATACCTCTAGTGAATTACCGAGCAAGGGTGTGAGTTTTTTCCTTGATCAGTATTAAATAAAAAAAATCCCAACCTCCTGCTCTATAAGAGGCAGAAGATGCACATGGAAGCTTCGCTCGCCTGTGCCAGCCGAGTGCCAGAAAGAGACAAATCGAGCCTTGAGAATTTTAAATCTTGTGGGTTGCCGTGCCACGTTATGAACTAGATCTCATACAATTCATCACCCAAGTTGCAGAAAAATAGTTCAAGAACTCAAAATAATGAATTCTGTCATTTCCAATAGAAGTGTGAAGGGAGAATTATGAATGAACCTTTTAAAAACACGTATGTGGAGGGAGATTGCCCTTCTACAAAATGAAAGCAGCAGGCTTCTATTTAAATGGCCCAATCCTGAAAGCGAGACCTTTCATTTTCAATTAACTTAAATTGACAATTGAGAAAGGTTTGAAAATGTTGTTGGAGCCTTTCAGTTTGATAGATCTCAGTTCTGACATTACACACACCATTCTGACCTGATTTTTAGGGTGTGCTGTTTTAAAATTGAGAATTTGTAATGAAAAATATTTGATTCAATCAAAGCTATTGCAAGACATTCAAGCATCTTAATCTGTTAGAAATGTATTTTCTCATCATGATATGCATATAATGCATCATTCATTAAGATACATTAAAACCTAAGAGCCATGCCTTCCCTCAACCTTTCATTCTTTTATTTTGCAGCAATATTTTCACTGAGAAATTAAATTTTATTACAGAATAATACTACCATGTACAACAGGTAACTATTTACCAGACAGATAAAACCTTTCTTTATATTCTAAAGCAGTCTACATTACAAACCTACCTTGCCAGAGTAATACAGTTACTCAATGTGACATACCTCCTGTCCACCTGACACAACACAGGCAAATCAAACTGATTTTCAGGCTTAATATTAATTCTCAAACACAGAAATGGAGAACTTCTGAAGAGCTAAACAACTTCATTAAATAGAAAAAAAATAAAACAAACAGAATATTTCAAAGCTCACAAGCAAGAGATGGGTCTTTGAAACCACTGAGAAGTGAGGTAGAGAGATCCCCACATTAAAATAGTCCATTTATCAATTAATACATGGAGTAAATTGCCTCTGCTATTTGACAGATGTAAAAGCACAATCTGTTCAGCTCAGAAAACCCCTATACCAATGATGCAGTCTTAAATCAGTCATGAATTATTGTTTGCTATAATAGACTAAATTCCCAAGTGAACCAAAAACAAAACGTTGATGTTTTTCCCATCACATGGGTGACCATATTACTAGTTTTGAATTTTTTTCAGGAAGTATCTTTTAATTAATGACCTGCCAAGAATTAAATTGTTTAAAGTAATGTTTTCTTTCTCATTGCCAGGGGTAATTGATGTACATGATGCACATCTGCAAATAACACTGATGACACACTAGACTTCATTTTTCCACCACAGGCTTAACAAACAGGCAACTTCTTGTAGTATTGAGCCCATATGCCCATGACATAAAGTCTGCCACGAAATTTGAAACTGAAACCATGTTGAGCATAAGGACTGAGTTCTGTTCTTGCACTACTGTAGGTTTTGGGAAACTCAGCAGAATCAAACAGGATTTGATCCAGAGATTCAAACCTGGCCAAGTAATACTGGGCCATTATCTTGAGGGCAGTGAGCAGCAAAGACGTGCTTATTCAAGGACACTTCTGTTAGGGAATTGGCTTAGCGATGATTTAATTCTGTGCACAAATTAGAAGTAAACACCACTTGTCCAGCCAAAGAAGTGGCCATTAGAGCTGGGCCATGAGAAACCTGTATTCCTCATTGTATCTCCACGGTAGGAGGCAGGATAGAGGGCAGTGGTAGCTCCATGCCACCTGAAGCTTTTCCCAATATGCTGCCTAGGAGTACTTACAATAGCCATCTTGGAAATGCAGACTGGACCTGTGCATTGCTCTAGTTTTAAACTACTGCTACTCAGTACTAAAATGTTTGGAAGAGATATTCCTCTTGTTATATGAGGTAAATTGCAGAGAAAGTTTCACTTTGTGTTAAGCAAACACAAAGTTTGCATTCCAGGAAAAGAGTCCAAATGTGTGAGTAGCAAAAATCAAAGGTAACACCATGAACAAGATAACAGCATCCTGATCCTGTCCTACACCTGTTTGTTTGGGGTTTTTTTAATACATGTATAAAGTGAGACTTAGGCAGCCTGGTATCTTTCAGTAGGAGAGAGGGGTACAGAACACAGAGTACTGGACAATGAAAATAGTACATTCAATTTTTTTTTTCCTCTAAATACTTCAGAAGCTGAAGGATGAGAAGTGTGAACTGAACTACCACTTAAGCGTTTTGTTTCTTTTCCCCTTACCATATGACTATAATACAGAAGAAGGAAAACAATGAAATGACGAAAATAGTGTTCACCATATTTGAAAAACACCTGCATATATATAAATGTTTAATATGCCTCCTATATAAGATGTAAGAACTTCTGAAGGAATATGGGAAATGCCATAGCACTTTATAGTTTTCTTCAGCACACAAGAGACTCGGGGTTTGAAAGCTGTGTAGCATAGTAAGTCTGATGCACTAGCTCAGTTTTAATGAACTTGGCATCAATTAACAGAGATACTATGTTAAATTACTCCACTTTATTTGTAATATGGATGAGAAATAAATCAGTAAATCAAAGCATGTGCAGCACTTTACAAGGCCCACACAAAGGAAGGTCCAATTTAACACAGCCATAGTTTACTGTGGAATAGGATTCACTGTTAGAAATGTGTAAAGTCGCTTTATAATAGTTGATACCACTTTGATATCATTGTAATCTACTGTCTACTTTGCCAAATGCTTGACTATATCTCCCGTTTCAGGATACAGGAACAGATGCTCAACTCACAAGTGTGACATCTGAAAGTTGGCTTTTATCAAAGATACCCTGTAAACAGTGCACCTGCAGCACTGTAAAAGCTGAATCCGCCTGCAAAACTCACCTTTGGATTGCTTTGCTTGTTTCATGTTTGAATTTTTCTCTTTTAATTATCTTCCCTCTAAGTATTTTGGGGTTCTCTAACAAGGCTTCCAGCACCGGCCAAGCGCTACTACTAGCACATCTCTACAATAACAATTCATCTGCTGCACAGGTGACCATGGGGGCGGGGACGGAGAAATCAATAATGGAGGTAAAACCAAAAACGCCTTTAGAAAATGTTCCTAAACCCAGTGCAAAGCCGTGACTTCGGCCGTTGAGGAGCCACAAATGCCAGCACAGCGCCAGGCAGCCGTGCGGCCGGGCGCGGCGCAGGGGCAGCGCGGCCGGGACACGGACACGCACACACGGACTCGCGGACACGCGGACACGGACACGCACGCCCGGCGACACGCACACACACCCCGCCCCGGGGCCCGGGGCTGCGCCCAGTGCGGCGCCTTTCCCCGCAACGCCCCTGGAGCCGATAACAGGGACACGTGACCAGGCGAATTAGGAAAAAAAAAAATTTAAATACTAACAATAATAATTAAAAAATAGTAACACAAAATCCCCCCAAACCGGTGTCCGTTTGGCCACCAGCTGTGCCGCCGGGCACGCCGGCCCCTGCGGCGCGGCGGGCGGCGCGGGGCTGTGTCACTGGGCGGCCGCCGGCCCCCGGGAACTTACCGGCGGGGCCGCCCCGTCCCTCGGCCTCCGACGGCGCGGTCGCA